>DWPA01001067.1:0-20275 GCA_018251375.1 Calpodes ethlius
TTATAACAACTTTATTTCTATATTTAAGATGTATGATATAAAACTAAATAAAACCTCATAGTAAATATTTCCACACATAATAATTAATAAAGGCATTCCATTTCAATATTGCATCTCACATTTTGCAACGTGTGTTTGAAAAAAAAACACACATTATTTATAGCTATAAAACACCGACCGAAATACGTAGGTAAAGACATTTTATGGCCGAATTTAAAGCCATAAGGTGAATCTTTATCTATCTTTATTTTATCCTATTAAACCTACAAAGAGAAAACTATAGAAATCCCAACGTAACTTTGTTAGCACATCGAATAAAATCACGTCTAAAAAGTAATTAGTCGACGCATCATACAATTTACATTGTGTTCATTACCCTAGAGAATTATATAGAAACGCCTTTCACAAGCTTGCAAGCGAAAATGGCTTTTAAAATTAAGTGACTATAGACGATAATCGTCTGCAGTTCATTAACATTAGTAATTTATACATATAAACTTCACTTACTGCGTTATTACCTGCCTACGACGCCGGTGTTTATGGCGGTAATTTTATGTTGGATATTTTATACTTTATTGATCTCTGGCATCTTTAAGTAACTAAAGTATCTAATTTGTAACATATACCGAAACTTATAACCATAGTTAAAAGCTGTCAGTTGGTCTTTTAAAAAATATGCACGTGTGTGGTAATATCGTGTACGATCGCTGACACTCACACAAATGTCGGAATATGTTTTTTTTGTCAATGGAAAGTCATGGATTTTTTTTTCGTATATGTAAACATTTTTATATTACCAAGGTAGCCTATAAAGGCTTCCTCAAAATTCCATCTGACTTACCTGTGTTACTTAATCTTTTTACCAGTCGAAAAGTTGCCGATAGACATTTACGATACGAATCTAATGAGCTTAATCTATTGAAATACAAGCTGGCTCTGTATGTGATTTTCAACTATAATTGGTTACTTAAATAAATTTAAATTTCTCTCGACAAGTCTACTGACAGTTTTTAAGCCAATTAAAAACTAGTTCCACTTGCACATAGCTCCAGTATTGAAGTCTTGCAACATGGCAACACGCAACATGTCTAGTTTTCCTTACATACAGCGAAGCAATCAAAAGAGTATCGCAGAATTGTACCGTTAATCTGATTGCAATTCGAGTTATGTGCAGAACATAGTATCTACCATGTTGACATCAAAACGCGGCCGTTGTCTATTACTAATGTTTATTTAGTCGGAAATAACTCGAATGCAATTTATTTTATTATGCGTATTGTAAAGAATAATCATGTTATTTCTTGCGTAAAACGTCAATCTTGGCCTTTTATAATGTAATTAAAAAAAAAAGAATACTTTTAAAATGAGCCGTGCTGTGTCGGGGTTCTATTTTTTGAAGAAGTACACTACTTATGTTATAACCATATAAAAATAAATAATAATAATAATTTCATAACTCATATGTATTATACATATCTGCATATAAGTCTCACCTCTTATCTTTAAAATAATAATAGGTTTTTAAATTATGTCAAATAACATCAGATAAGAAATTTTTATTTCTTTACTTGTTACTAGATATTTTTTTGTTGGGGTTAATTAAAATTTTTAATTATATATGTTTAATTTAATTATGTATCGTTTTAAATATTTTATATAAGGAAATTCTAAAATTCTTGCTACGTAAATTAATAAAAAAATACATGTTTTTGATTGATAGAAAAATAAATAGTCGTTTAATATGGAAGACATAAATTTATAAAAAAAAAAAAATTTGTCGTTTAATATACTTAACAGGACACTGAAATGCAAAAGTACACCTAATTTTAATATGTATTACTTAATTACAACACACTACATAAGCAAGAAGCATTAATACAGGAGCATAATATGCAAAAACTACGATAAAAACCTCAACAAAAATAAACTAAACTACACTTTTTAAAACGACATTAAACATTTGATCCAAATTTGATATTTAACTCATTCAGTCACTCTTTTTTCATCAAAATTATCTTTTCAAATGTTATATCTATAAAAAAACTATTAGGTACGTACATGTAAATAACGTCTCGCAAACATCTCACGTATAAGCCTCTGCGATTATTTATCAATATGTTTTCTAGAAACCATAGTAGGGAAAAGTATCATCATTCAGTCGTATTAGCAATGGAAATGAGAGAGCGTGCGTAGTATGCATTGAGCAATGGGGTAGGTCAGACATGAGCGTTAAATTAATAGCTTTAAATTCTTTTGCTGAGCACTTAGAATTCTCCGAGCAATCCTGCTATCCCCTATTCGGTATAAATAATTCAGGACAATTGCATACCGTATAGCTTTACATGCGCTTATGTAAAAGCCCGCGTGTGTTACCGAGAAGTATGAAGCTATACGGATAGTTAACTTATCATCAGCTTTGTTTTAAACTTTACATTAAGATAAGATAAGATAAGAAAACATCTATACAGATAATGGGATTGTCATTGATCCATTACATATGAATATTCCAGAAAAAATTAGGTATTAAAAAAACGATTTTATAAAAAGTTTTCTTAGATTTTTTGTCTATCTGTTGGTTTGTTCGTGCGTTTGTTTTGCGTTAATATCAAAAACGTCTAAACTGATTTTGATGTGTATGTCCACTAATGTATTACAGATTTAGATACACTCGGATTATCATTTAGTATTTCGTTTATTTCCCGATTTAAAGAATCCCGTCATAAATCTTTTCACGTACAGCTACCAAGGCATAAGATTGGCAAAGCAAAGAGAGCACAGTTACTAATTTGAAATAATTAACCTGTGCTTCAAGAGTCAAGGGTCACTACTCATTATTCACCGTAAGTTTGATAAGGTCGTATTGGTAACCAGAGTTGTCAGAGGCTTTTGACCCGCCGTAAATGGCTTAACCGTTAGATCTAATACAAAGTAGACTCAATGCCAAATGGTACTCATCACCTTCATGTTAAGTGGTAGACAAATAGTGAATAATAATACTCGGATATCAATAACAGTAGTACCTAAATGTTTATTTGTTAACCGTTATTAGATAGAAGAGTAAGGACATGGGCTCATTCAATATTTTTAAGTATTTTTCCGTTTAACACAAGGTAGATCGGCGTCATTACAACTCAGGAATAATTTTGCTAGTAGATAGGAGTTATGCTAAAATGCTCGGAATCTAGGCCGCTCTTCTCTCTGTCAGAAAAAAAAGAGTAATTTGAAATTGTCACCAATTTTTAAAAAAATATCTCACAATATGTAAGAACACATCATATATTATAGGTATTTTAACCCACAATAATAAACATTTAGAGTTTCTCGATAATAAGGTTTCTTATTGTTAATGGGATTGTGGAGTTATGATTTTAATATTATGATTTTATTCGCAGCCGTGGTTAATATGATATGACAAACAAATATGCGGTTTTTAAAATTAAGACTAAACTATTAATTTGATAATTCTTTTAATTAAGAATTGAGACTGTTTCAAAACCATATTCACATTCAATTCAATTAGATCTTACTTGTGTTTAAAATGAACACAAAATATCTACCAAGTCATTTGGTAGCGTTACAAATTCAGTACGCGACCACAAAAGTGGCTTTCGTCCAAAAATCTGTTCACACTGAGAGTTACTCGGATATTTGCATAAATGTTACTGTTGTATAGAACTACATTTACATAAACGAGTAACATAAACTACAGCATAAACATTATGGCTTGGTTCTATCAAAGATTGTTGGAGCCCGGGATACGTTGAGTTTTACATAACAATAATGTAAGTATGTAGACGACAGATGAGTACCTGTAACTGTATGACTGGAATTGTACAATAACTTAGTATAGCATAATGAATAAGATAATAAATATTGTGTGCGGAATTATAAATCTATTCGGCGATGATATTTTAACTTATTTATGTATATATATTTTTTTGGTAGAAAATATTTTTGTTTTAGTAAAAAAATATCTACCGTCTAATGCTTTCTGAATCTGGTTATATTTAAAATTTATTAGATCTAAGGTGTTATTATAATTAACAACTGCAATGTATGTTAAAGAAAACCATTCTATAAGAAAATAGTTAAAAAAGTAAAGTAACGTTGTCCCAAATTTCAACGTCCAAACATCAGCCAAACCTTTTACTATTATTACGATTACAAAGTTCCATTACACTAAATTTGATATTAATAACTACAAAAAAATCACTACACGAATCTTGATTAAAATTCCCGTTACGAACCAACAATCTTAACTTCAGGTCATTGAAGAAACTGGTTCAAATTGTTTCTAATGGATGTGTTTATCTACTGATAAACATAATGGGGTCAAAAAGGCCGCAAGATTGCAACGGCTGCAAAAAATACTCCTAGCATTATTTTAAACTAACAGAACTTTTATTAAGTTTAGATATGAGAATGAGAAAAGATTTAACAAGTGTTGAGTATATTGATAAATGTTTTCGGCTCTTGTAACTAATAGATAGCCATAATTACGTTCACAATCAAAGAGTTTAGCTACTAGATATACTCATATCAATAATAAACCTGGATGAAGATAATCATTAAAAATAAACGTTAACTCATTCATACCCCCGCAGTAGGATTCCCTGTGTCGCGGGTGGCATGGGCAACACCAATAACACGTCACTGACACTCAGGACCCCTCGCTTCGCAGGGTCACTACCAACTAGGCTACGGGGACATATAAAAAAATATTGTTAATATTAATAATAGAAAAGTTTAATTACTTCTATTATAATGATTACTATTTTAATCTTTTTTATTCGAATGATTTTTTACATTACAAATAAAACTAAATCATGTAACCATTATTTTAACAAAACACAATGTCTATAGTTCAAGTTTCTCCGCATTCAAAAAGAGAATATCCCGCTTGATATATTATCGATAACTTTATGTAAAAGTCAATTTGTGTACTCACTTTGTGTACAGTATAAATTAAGGGTCGATTACATTTCGCAAGAAACTGATCGATCAACATTTCCGAATTCTTCATGAGTGATTCGATTATTTATTACCGCGGGCGTCTGCGGCTATGTAATTTGTCCAGCGACTGTTATTATGTACATGCAAGACCCTACACGAGGAACTGATGTAAAGCTGCTTGGATGAAACATGTAATAGTTAATTTGTGCTTGCAAACTCCCACTTCAACGAAAAAGCTCTTTTCTGGTGGCATTATGCTGTATCTTGATTTTACAAGCAAAAATAGGGAGGGTATACATCCCTTTGTAGTGAACAATTCATCGTTATAGATGACCAGATCTGCCTTATCATTTATTTAAACAAAAGAATAAAAATAAGAAAGAGAAGAAGCTTAAAAAAAATTGGAGAGTAATTTTATTAATCAAAGAGTTATTTTATATTGACGTTTTTAATGTTTTGTTTTCTGCAATAAATTTATTTAAATACATTTATGTCATGTACCATATATATGTTCTTATATAATATTTAGCTTACTGCGCTTCTTCTTCATGTAAATGATATCTTTACCAAATCTTAGAAATGTTCGTGCATTTCGTAGAAATTGGTACAAAAAATTACCATTCACTCGTTAATATATAGATAGATTACAACACATACCATCACATGACGTGTTTTAATGCCATGCAAATGATTGCAGTGAAATACGCAGGATTAAATATTTTGTGTTAGTAAACTGCAAAAACAAAACAGAAAACCTTTTTGAACCGAACGAATCAACTAGTATAACCTTAAATGTCGTTTTTTAAGAATCTAATGTAAATTTTGAGTCATTACTTGAAATACCAACGAGATCATCTTTAACTAATATGGCATTAAAGAGACCTCAATTATTTTAAAGTATGTAGTAGATAGCAGTTGAAAACCAAATTCGGCGTTTTAGTTTTAGCAAAAGTGTGTTTATTATTATTTTACTTCACTTTTATGTTTCTCCAGAATAGGTACTTGAAATCGCAGCATTAAACAATTACATAGGGTTGTATTAGGGTGCATTGGGTGTATTGTGTAGTCGTTACACCGCGGCGCTACCTGGCGGCGAGTTGCGTCAATAGGGATAGCATAATCTTTTAAAAATAAAAACACATCTACATACCAAATTTCATGACAATTTCTTGAGCGATACGAAAGTCGCTGCGCCACATGATGGCGATTTACATATTCATTTTTTTTTCGAGAAACATGTTTCGAAAACACATGGCTATACAATTTTTTATGACAATTGGTTGAACGGAGCGGACGTCGACACTTTACAGCGCCACTTGGTGGCAAGTTACATCAAAGGGCATAGCAAATAAACCATCTCCGTGGAAAAACACATTCCTACAATTACCAATTTTCATAATGATTGGTCAAATAGTTTTGGGTACAACGATTTTATATATATTCAACCATCTTTATTTATATATATAGACTAGCACTTTGCACCGGCTTTAAATGTTACAGTTAAGATAAAAAAAATGACAATCAGTTGGTAAAAACAGCATTCTAAATTTAATCTCATAAACATTGCCTCTTTACAATGGATCTTCCCATAGGAATAAAATATTTTTTCGTGCTAAAAACAATGACACTAAGTTCCTAGCTATCTTCACAAAAATATATCATATCATAATAATACTCCGATGCGCCGTAAAAGAAGAAAAAACAAAGAAATTACACTTTTCCATATATAATATTAATATCTACTGTAGTAGGAGCAAAACTAGAACTCTCGTTCTATATACTGTGAGCCTCCGAGGTTTACTGTTACCACTTATGGATACATAAAAAAAGAGTAAAAGTCGCGCTTTTCATGACAACCTTTATAGGTTTTCCCTCACCCATGGACATGAGCAACACCATAAACTTCAATGCGTTGTCAGCCAAGACTTTGAGAGAGAAGAAAGAGAATAAACTAGTAATAAAAAAAAACACAATTTTCTACTGCAAAGTCAGAGAGAAGCATCTGGTCATACTTATTACAAAGATAAAGATGCATTGCCATTAAAAGAAAAACAGTGTGCCAAAACATTTCATAAGATAAGAAGTAATTTTAATTCAGCTGGCAAGATTTGACCTAAAGAAACATACTAACAAACTAAACAACATTGCAAGTTAAATATGAGCTTTTAAATAATTATCAGCTCTCGAGCTTATAGGCGGAACACTATTCATTTGGTAGGCACGAAAAGGTAATTAACCTCATAATAATGATCCGTGATTAAAACAATCCTTAGACAAATTCTACCGACAAACATTTCAATGTTTAGAACAAAGGTTCTTGAATTTTTTGACTGGTACTA
Source organism: Calpodes ethlius (assembly GCA_018251375.1). Classification (NCBI taxonomy): domain Eukaryota; kingdom Metazoa; phylum Arthropoda; class Insecta; order Lepidoptera; family Hesperiidae; genus Calpodes; species Calpodes ethlius. The sequence continues at coordinate 7,293 of DWPA01001067.1, forward strand.
GCTTTTTGGTATAAATTTTATAAATTCAAAGGGAGCATTATAATTTATATAAGTCGTAATATTTATTCTGTTAAAAAATAATCATGAAAGTAAATTAATTAATAAATGAATGCAAAAAAAAACTAAGTTTTTTTTTTTTTTACCTACGATAAGTCAGTGCTTGGCTACTATCCCACCTGATGGTAAGTGGCGATGTAGTCTATAATGTCGTGCGCACTAACTTATAAAGAAAAGCTTGCCAAAATCTGACTGTAAAATCTCATGAACTCCCAATATTATTTATCCGTGGTCTACCTTTAGTACGTTGTGGACCACTGGGGATACTTGTGGACCACTTTATTAACCTGTGGTTTAGAACGAGACAATCTGACGATACTAGAACGGAGCGGTAATCAGTCCGTTGTGTTCAGGGTATCAAGTGTCTGTACAGTTATTGCTCGTTCCGGAGATGACTGCGTGCGGTTTCAAAGGTTCATGTGGTAAACGGCTTCTGGTCGTTCGCTTTGTTTACGTACTTGTACACGAACTGGTACAGACAGGGCCACGGTTATATTTCTGGTCCACTTTAATACATATTTACATGTAATTATTTAACTTGGTATATCTTTTTGAACATTAACAGATAATTTTTGACAACCATAACCGAATCAGTTTAGGCTATTCTGTGATTAAGAGGATCGAACACAAAACAAAGAAACCGATAAACGGAGTAATTGACCAAAAATTATACTAATTAATAAAGGATTAGTTTAAAAATACGAATAACTCTAATATTAATATTCCGTGAATATTAAGTACAGTTTCATTACATATACAAATGAACTACGTAGAGATTATAAATCTAAATCGTGTTACATATATTATTATCATGTTTTCTCTCATTATTATCTTTCTATCTGTTGTCGGTGCTCCGCGGCGACTCGTCGAGAAAACCGCGAGACAGCTGGGCGGGCCGTGTGAAATCAACTGCGCCTAACTAAGATATAGATATCATAGTGGATGGATAGTTTGATAAGATCATTATTATTTTCTTTCAAATGTCATTACGTTTTCTTCTTATATTGTTGAGGAGATATATACTTTATAGGAAAACTGATGTAGAAAAAATTTGTTCTCACAAAATCAACTATTAATGTCTATCAATTAAGTCACATGTTGAAGGGGGTTTTTATCAACAAAGTGTAACATTGTATCAGAACCTATAAACTCACTTTAGAACAGCTGTTTTTGTAAACATTTAGGAATGGAGGGTATCACACAGAAGGATTTATGGGTGGTCCCTCAGGTAATATTATGCGATGAAAAATTTGTGAGGAATTAGCAGATATGTTTACCCACTACGAATCTTTTAATGGTTTCATTGCTTCCTACTTAATCAAAAACTTGTACCCGAAACTGACACCTCTCCTTTGATGACAATAACCAGATAGTATCAGGTTGTTTGACAGCTGGTAATAAGTATAAAATTATTTAATGTATAATTATTCATTTTCCTTATGTATACAGGAGTTTTACGATTTATCAAAACCTCATCTTTTGTTCGTGTCAATAGTAAATATTTAAATTCAGAGTTAATCGTTGTCGACTCGTGGCTGACCTTCCACAACTCCTGTGATATAATCTTTCGGTTTTTTCTCTGACATTTCATTACATACTTCAAGTACGTAGACACAATAATTGCTTCTCATAAGCTCACAAACATCTTCGTGCGAGCACATTTCCATTTCTAATGATAGCTGTTTTTTGTTTTTTTTTCGTCTACGCCGCTCACAATGATAGTATTATTATACACTCAACAATTCAACTGGAATGGCCAAGTTAATTTCACATATTGATAAAAATAATATTTAAAGATGTTTATTTTGATTGCATGAATATTACATAAAACAATAGATTTTAAATATTTTTATATAAATAAACGACAAAGGAACAAAAAGGCTGGTGATAAGTGGTTACAGTTTCCTATAAATTGTCAACACTAAAAGCAACATCGAGAAATTGCCTGGCAAAGAAATAACTATTATTATGAACCAAAATTGAATCCAGGGTACCTACTCAACCAGTTATATTCACAGCAAATGAATATCACATCATATCAATAACATTGTGAGTGATAATGTGTCATGTTTCCATTCAAAAGAATCGTTGATAAACAACAGTGATTCATATAAGGGTTCAAGTCCAATGCGTAAATGTAAGAAACGTGATTTTGATTCAAATGTTTGGAAAATTTTATACCTAATTGTTTAAATATAGTTTTATGACGGTTCGTCACATAGAACGCAATGAAATACGCTAAAATTATGTATGTAACTAGGCAAGTACACTGCCGTGGCTCCAGATATCATAAAACTGTGTTTTTTGTTAAAAATGGCGTGCGTTTTATAGTTCATTGGTTTAACTAACTAACCCTTACTCCTTATAGCTAGTACATACACTTGTAGAATCTCATACATACCCATATGTAACACAGTTCGCCTTACCATATTATGATTTCCATGTTACCCGGCCCGAGCAAATCTCTCTACCGTGACCGACATTTAAAGTTCTCGATTAAACGAGTTTGCAAGAAGTATGCAATCATAAGAATTCGCGGTATCGCAGTGAAAGTCTTGACATAACGTTGCTACGAGTGGTTGTCACTGGTCATCAGGAAGAAAATTTAATTACTGAAGTCTTCTCTTAATAATTGTTTATAGTTAAAAAACGTAAAAACACGGTTTAATACCATTATAAATTTAGTATGTAACTGTGCTGTTCACCATTGAGAAGTTCCCTTATATGGAAGATCCTCTGAATGTCGTATCAGGTCATAGTTATCATAACACTGCGCTGTCGTTGGAACTGAAGTTACTTGGTAATATCAAGTCATAATAATCATAAAACTGCAATGCCATCGGATCTCGAGTTAGTTGTAACATTTCAGCTACAGAATTAGAAAGGATACTTAAAATCCAACTTGCAGATTTGACTGAAACATTTAAAGTAATAAAGCAACGAATATTGGAACCTAAGGCTTTTAAATTTTTTTTTAGAGAACTTATTATTTAATAAGTGTAGATTCATATAATTATGTATACATTGCTGTGTTAGTCCTGAAAAGATAAAAATGATTCTGATTGATATGGCAATGTATAACGAATTAGTCTCTGAAAAAACTACATTACCCCCATTACTGATGTCATTGTCCGTAAGCCACACTTGTCGAGTACAAATAAATATAGTAGGTCTTAAAAAAAATAAAATGTTTTTTTTATTCGACTTGAAATAAGTGATTTTTATATTCAAGTCACGACGTCTAAACTGAGGTCTTAGTGGCCTTCGTTGGAAATGGTAACAAGAAAATGATGATGTCAACAATAACAAGCTTAGTAAATAATCCTTGTGATTTAAAGGCCAAAATATATTATTTAGATTTGAATCTATATTATTCATGTATGTACATTCATCATAGGTAGGGTTGCTGACAACCTGATTTTTTGAATCTGAATTCGAAAATATATTTTCCAGCGAAAATTACTGATTTAGCGATTAAAGTTTTTTATTCAAGAATTAAATATTGGATTAGATATTTTTATATTTATCTATTATATATTTGTTATTCATATAAATAGATTTATAAAATCCTGAAAAAATTCATTGACATAGAGCTAGAATGCCACTGTAATGTAACCCTAGTACCAAAAATACTTAAGGGTTGTATCCTGCAGTTTCCTTCAACGACCCTGAATACAGGCAACGATTTATTTATCCTTTATCATATTCTTAATAAACTATATCTCTTTAGAAAAAAAGAGGTAAAAAGATTTAAGTACGCAATTGAAATTAAGATTTAATTTGAGATATTAAATTAAGATCGAAAAGGCTTTCACAATAACATCGAGCCCGAAAATAAAACAATTAAATTTTAACTAACCAAATTAAAATACAAACCTTATTTATTTGTATTAACAAAAGCACTCCACAGAGTAGCTAATCTGTGTACAGAATAAAAAGCGTTCCTAATTGTTCGCACACAACTCTTTCGATTAAAGTTAAACATCTATAACCTTGCATGTTTGCACTATCCAACAACTGAATAAACAGGCATCTTAACTCCCCATGGCCAGTATTGTTCTCCAAAACAGGCGTTCAGAAACGATCTTTAAATATTAACACTCCTTTAAATTATAATGCTTCATTAATAATCACTTGTACAAGGTTATTCATTGAAATAGACATAGTCATAAAAAAGTAATAAATAAATAATAATAATAGTAATCGTTAAAAATAATCATTGTGTGCAACGATTTAAAGTAGTCTTAATATTTAAAGTTCGTTTCTGCAACTGGTTAAACGAATGTCATAAGGTACTACGACATTTTCAACGCTATAAATAAGCCTAATGATATTTTCTTCTCATTATCCGAACAATATTCGCTGGATTCAGCAGGCTCAGGACCAGTAACAGTGGTGCAAATTAGGGGAGGCCTATTTCCAGCAGTGGACCTTTAAAGGCTCATAGATAGATAAATAGATAGATCCGAAAAATAAAGTACCATTTTAGGGTTTTGTAGTCTAAAAGCAACGGAAGAAAATTAGATACTGTAATTAGATACGGTTATGGATATTTATCAAATGATGACAAATTGATCGTATAAAGTCTTAGACGGATTTTATTTTAAGTTACCTCCACTACATGTCAAGTGGGGATGAATGATTTTTTTTCTTTTTTATCTCATAGTGAGTTAATGGATAGGTATTTAAATTCATTATGGGTTTACGTAGACCGTTTTTCAACTTAGAAACCGTTTGCGAAATATAATCTCTAAAGCGCTCTAAAACCGTTGGTGTTGGGCATGAGAAAAAATTCACGGAAGTATATGATACATTTTAATTTATAAAAACTTGATTACATTAAAATATTAGCATATTTAGTAGTTGGGTAGTTAGCAAGAAAATTGCAAGAGGTTAGCGGATATAAACCTTATTTATAGTTACTCTATGAATTGGATGTTATTTTTATGGAATAAGAAAAGCAAAAGATGTTGTAATGCCACCATCCCCTGCCGCTGTATATGATACGGAATATATGTTTCCTTAGCATTTATTTTAAAGGAATTTTCATAATAATTAGGTATTTTTATTAATTACTCTAGTACCACATAAGTAATATTTTATATAAACTCATTAAGTATTTTATTGCCATTTGCTATATAGTAAGATAGTGTTCAGGCATTAACTACACTAATATAATAAATGCGAAAATGTGTTTGTTTGTCCTTTTTTCACGTGTGGATATAGTTGGAAGGATCAAGAGTGCCATAGGCTATTGTTCACACAACACATCTCATTTCTATGGAGAGACCCATAACGACGTATAATTTAGTCAAATTAAAGATAGTGTTTAACAACAAAGCGTTGCCCAGCGGCCACTGATAAAAAGGAATCAAGAATGTGATTGCTTTTCTTTTTCCACGTGAATGAAGCCGCGAGTAACATCTAATAATAAATAAGTTACGATCCACTCGTGGCTGCATACATTAGTTATCAGTTCATTATAGCAACTTCAAATTTACTTATACGATAGATCAAGTTTGATTACTTCGATGAAAAAGTTTGATTGCTTCGATCATCGACTGGCGTTGCCTCTTGACTCAGTGACATAAAAATAACGTTAGCTTGAACATAAGGCACGCTAGTTAATCATAATCATATCATAATGTATTCACCTACGTATTATGACACCGTTTTAATAATGATATTTATTATTCATGTAAATATATACTGTTTCTAAGTACCCAGTTGTAACCGGCATACGCCTGTATAGTGATGTAATCATAATTAGAAGTAATTATTTACGGAACAATTGTAATAAGCTATTATTCGCTCTGTTCTTGCGTGAATATAGTCGCAGCTATTAACCAATTACACGTTGTTGTGTTCGTGATTTTAAATCCCGAATAAGTGATAATTAAAATGTTATTAGGTAATTTGGTAACTGGTTTCTTTAAAGATATGTTGATTATGAGTATGCTTAGATACGTCAATTGTAAGTTTGTTTTATTTTTATTTCTAATTTATTTGAGCTCTTCGGCTTGCTAATTCGCTTGAAAGGACTGACGTCAGACTTACACATTTTATAAAGGACAAGGATAAAGATAAAGAATTACAGCTGGATACATGAGTGTGTCTTTTCTTTGTCGATGTCTATATCTAGTTTCTGGCATGTCATTGAATATGATTGGTTAATCAAGTATTCTCTACCAGTATCATGGTATTGTTAATTTTGAAACAAATTCAAATAATATCGCTATAATTTACATCGTATAGCGAATTCGCTTTAAGGCGCGTGACTCAAGAGTTAGAATATAAATTCACGAAAGTACGCTGCATAAATTTGTGATCTTATTTAAATTGGTATACGAATTAGAAATAACGCTTGTAACGAATAAAAGCCTTTGTCTTGACGTGTTTCGTGCCCCAGATATTAATGTATTGAAGAAACAAATAAGGAGTATATTATTTAATATCACATAACAGCCTTAAAGTTTATTCAAGTTGCGTAAAAAAATCGCATGCGAAATGCAAACATTGTGAGAGATAATCATCGCATACTAATAACAACCGGATATAGCTAATGGGTGACAGGTCGATTCGTTTGTCGACCTGGTGACATTTAATTATGTCATCAGGTCTCTATGACCACAACTATTTCTTTCATCTTGCATATCTCGAAGTGTTTTCTTAAGTAATTTTAGTTGTTATGTTATTATACATATTATATAGATATCGGTTATACAATACGACAATTCACGACAATTTATGGAGCATTATTTGATTTCAAATACGACAAGAGATAATAATTAATTAATGTTTATTGTAAAAATGTGTTTTATATGCTACGCCATTTTGTTGCCTTTACAATTATTGTAATAACAATTTTAAATTAATGTAATGAAGTTTTGTTATTATTAAAAAAAAAACTGTTTATTTTACCATTTATTTATACTAAAAAGGAAAATTGTCGAGTATAAACTTTATTCTTTACGTTTCTGAAAATGCTATGAGTAGGTTTAATTTTTTTTACAGTTTTATTACGAGCATAAGATTTCAATGAGATTTAATTTATTACTCATGATTAAAGAAAAAATCGTGGCGATATTTTTTTTTATATGGGTAATAAATTATTATTTTGTATATACGCTAAATAAAAAAATTTGAAATGTAAAGTAATTAAAAAATAAAAAAGTATAATATTATCTGTTGCAAAAACGGAAAGAGAAACAAAGGATTTTGCAGTTCATTACACATAAGAAGCAAAAAGGATATCCCGAAATCGAGTGTTCGGGAAGGAATAACGCGATTAATCAATAATAATCACTAACTGGAAAGTGTGGTAACTTTTGGTTACAATAGATTACTGTGCGCACATAATTGATATATTTTTGTAAATAGTCGAAAGACGAGTTGATGAACTATCTGATAGTAAGTGGTTACCACCGTCCATGGTCTTTAGAAACGTCAAGGAATTTGAAGCATTGCCGGCCAAGAAAGAAGAGAGAAGGAGAAATAAAGATACAACTATCTCTCAAACCCTGTGCCATTAGGTGGATAACTGACCAAGAGTCTACCAGCTAGCCAGACAGGATTCTGTAAAAGTTAGATATACCAGTAAAAATATTGCATGAAGAATATATTACTTTTATATATGGGAAAGGGTGTTTCTTTGTTTGTCCATCTGTCACGTCGCAACGGAACGTCTATACAATATTTTGTGTGGAGATAGTCGCAAAACTGAAAACAGACATATGCTATTCATTACTTTTATGCTAAAATATCTCATTCCTATAAGACGCCTCATTACGTTGCGCATTTGAATCCCTTCATATTTTATTTTGGTTTATATTACCTCTTATAAAAATACGATAAACAAAGGCCAAATTTAATGCCTAATAGCATTGTCCACCATTCGACCCCTGGTGAATGTGGAAAGTCTGACGGCAGGTGCTAAAACAGCATAATAGTGAAATACTAATACTAATATTTATATATATTATACTTATATAATAATATAATACTACTAGCATACAAAAATCTCACTATATTATATATACATACATAGAAATACATCAAAAAGTAGCCTATAGTATTTGTCGTTCTCTCGACTATCTTTAAACCAAAAATCATACCATAGTAACGCTACGTTGCGCCGTGAAAGAAGGACAAATAAACAAAACACACTTTTATAATATAAGTATGGATACGTAAATGCGAAAAACTTAAAAAAAATAAGGTGTACAGAAATATATATTTTTTTTATTGAGTAAAATAGCTTACACGTAAAACATAATTAAGTATTACAGTATAACTACAGTACTCACAAAGATCTAATTTAAATTTTTCACACGATTACCTTCTAATGTTTTTGTTAGAATTATACAATTTTTCTCAATATTGAACACGCAAAATTAGTTCTCACATATGCTAGCCGAACAATGGTAATTAGATATATCGATTAGTGTCAAATGTTACGAAAGAAGTACCTATTTCTTTCTGCGGGAAGTTAAATTTAAGCGTTTTCATGGCAAAAAGCTACCTTTTTTATTAACTTTTTATTTTAAACTCATTGGTTTATATAACTGGAAGAAAAAGCGATTATCTATTTATAATCTTTCCTTAAAATTATATCATATAAAGTTGTATAATGTAAATAATGTTATAAAAATAGATTTCAATTACTCTTTGTTTTAATATTTTATCTAAATTTAAATGTTTTTTTTTTCAAATGTCAATCAAACAAACCTTATGACTGTCAAGTATATTTAATCCCATCGATTTGTAAAGATTCCTTATTTAATAAAAGACGAAAACACAAAAGAAACTCCCGAGCACATGAAATGTGCATTAAAGTAAGTAAAAAATATCAAATTAATTGCAAATATGAATACTTTTTAGCAACAGAATAAACTTAGCTTTAGTTGTCATCTACTTAATTAATTTACTAATTATACAAACTAATAAGTAATGCTTCGCATTGTGAGGAAGCATGTTTCTTAAAATTGATATTTTTTTTATATATTACGTACGAAGGTACAGCCGTATAAATGTGTATTAAGAAGTAATCATTTGAAACAGGCGGCATCGGTTTTGATTTAAACAAAGTTGCCGCTAATTGTTCTAGTAACAAACATATTAACATATTTGCTTATGAATTAATTCAATTCGATACTTAATGGACTGTTCATTAACATTTCGAAATAGGAGTAAATAAATAAATATTTGAAGCGGTGTCGCCACATAACTATTAAAATATTTTATTTCCTTCCGTTATTCATATAAAACGACTGATTATTTGGTTTTTGAGGTTATTGGGTAATATTGAAAGAGTGCATAATATTTATATTTATATTTTCATTTCAAAACGTGCCACTGACGGGAAGCTACACGATGCAATGCAGTTATGCAAAACCTAATGCAAATGCACTAACGTGCTGCATGCGAGTTGTGATGACGCGCTTTATATATTTTATCGATGACACTTATTTGAAATCAGTAATTTTAAAATTGTTGAATTTGAGTTCAAAAGCTTAAGTGTCTCGAAGTGTCTTAGTCATTTCGGAGAAGTTGGAAATCTTAGTAAAGTGTAAAAGGGTATGAAAAGAAAATTTTGATATGATTTGAATAAGACGTAATTGTCGTTTTTGTTAATGTGTTAACTTAAATTCATTTAATTATTTTTTACGATGCAGAATACTTCTAATCCGGACTTAATATTACGACATTTTTAATATAACTTAAGAGAAGAGCACATGATCCGATATCCCTCCAAAATGTTTATGAGAACAACACGTGATTTTATAACTCAACTCTGACCTTAGAGGTCTTTACACACTCAGTCACTTCACTTACAAAACAATATCGTGAATTAAGCATATGTTAAACTTTGTTTCGCCGTGTTTTTTCAGTTAATATGTTGATCTTAAAAAGTAATTCAATTCAAATTTGGAATCACTGATACATGTATTTTGTTATTTTGTCAAAATATATATTCGGAGAGATACTTTCAACAAAGAGAAGAAAAAACAAAAGAAACTACTCAGCACTTGCTAAACATTTCATATTAAAGAAATTAAAAATAAAGTAGATACCAACGAATAATACATATAATAAATATTTATGGAGTTCTATACTTTTCTTCGTCAGTGTTTTTAGTTGTGTATATATTTTTAAGTCCTTATAATTATATATTTATAGATACAACATTGTAATTATGTATTTTCAATACCAATAAGGTTACAATTATTTTTAAGCTTGATTTTACCTATTACCTCGATTATGTTGACACAAGCTGTACAAATATCAGTTACTTAAGTCAATTATTGTGTCATTGTGAAAATTCTCTTCACATTAGTCATGATTCATGTATAAAGGTATAAATTTATTATTTTTTTTTGTCACGAGAACATGTCGTGATGTCACAACAGAGTTGGACGAAACTATAAAAAATAACTGTGAAGCTTGTCGCATGGTTCAAGTAAAGCGACAGTCGAAAATATTTAGGGTAAATTAAACTCTATCTGTATACAATAAAGTGCAAATTATACAAACGACAGGTTCATCAATAGGTGTAGGTCGTGTTTATTGTTTAAAGAGCACTTTTTATATATGTAGTAATGATACGTCGTAAATAAAAAGCTTAATATAAGATAATTGTTTTGGCTCTGCCTTCGGGACATAGACTAATTTGCTTCCGACAATATTTTGAGTTTACTTCTAACAATATTGTGAGTTATGGAATACCGAAAACATTGACTTTTCATAGCTATAAATAAATTTGAGTTCAAATATTAATCTATACTTCAAGGATCTATTATCCTGCTACAAATAGTGGTCATTTTTGATCGTTGTCTCTTTCGCCAAGTTTTGCTTTAATACCGTAATCTAAATAATTGCAATTAAATTTTAACAGTTATTAAGTATGATATAAGTTCATATTTAAACATAATCATCATTTTTTTTATATTTTAAATTACAGATATATATGATTGTAATTGTGAAAAATTGTTAAAATAATAGATAATAACCATTGGACAGAACCTCCATACGAAATTGTATATCTTTCCTCGCGTACAACTGAATATTTACTGAGATGGAAAATATCCTACACAATCAGTGGAGTAACTAAGATATATGTTACATAATGTCTATGATAATTATAACTGAATATTTCAGAAAATGTAAAATCGCTTCATATTTTATTCTAAGAAAAGAAGTCACAAATCAAAAGACATAAATTGCACCTTAAAAGTTATTCATCGCAACTCTTTAATTTAATATTAAAAACATGTAAATATAATTTATCTGTACATAAACGCAGAATATAACTGTAAGCTACATCTACAGGTTACTTGAAGTTACCGGCAATTACCAATGACCATAAAAGGAAAAACATTACATAGGCGGACTGATAATGTTGATATAACGGAAAAATGTACTCGTTTACAAAAAGTGTAATTTGCGTACCATCGCCAAACCGGTTGGTTTTCGCTGTGAACACAGATGCTAACCTGCTGTCGTCACATTATGTGGTTGTAAGATGGCTCCCTACCACGTAATAATGTGAATGGCGGTAAATCATATGCATCGAAATGTTCACATGTGTGAAATAAACCTTCGTGAGGAAATATATTTGACAGCCCCGTAGCCTAGTTGGTAGTGACCCTACCTGCGAAACGAAGGGTCCTGGGTTCGATTCCCGGCCGGGGCAGATATTTATATGACAGATAAATATTTGTTCTCGGGTCATGGGTGTCAGTGACGTACTATTTGTGTTGTCCATGCCACCCGCGATACAGGGAATCCTACTGCGGAGGTATGAGTATGTTAGCGTTATATATCTGAGAATTTATTGTGTATAGTCATAAGTCAGTGTGCTTTGGCATAATATTATGCGTTGATAAACCTTTTCAGTGTTATAGGAATCCGACGCTCTGCAATACTTGTGAACATACATGTATTTACTTACGCATACATACGTGCACGTACGGACTCACGCAAGTACATACATACACGTTCACACACACATACATATTTCTCCCCTTCGAACTTTCTATCGTGTATCCATGCAAACCAAAACTCCTTATGTAGGACACTGGACATGTCGTGTAAAAACCATTTTAAATTCATTAACGTCCCGATAGCGATACCGGCAAGTCAATCATGTCGACGCTCCTACAAACCTAGAAACCTGACATACTGCTTGTTAGTAAGGCGCTGTTAGAAATGCTATGATCTGGCACATGGGCCCTGCTAGTGATATTTACGCAGTAACACTAAAAAGGTGTCTTATTCTTAACCGCTTTCAGTGATGGCAATTATAATTTAATGCTACATTTAAATAACTCTTTCCATGTTATTTAGTTTTTTCCCGCGTTAATTAGGAATTTTGATTTAGCTTACAACAACTACGCATATCAGTCATATAGAAGTCCTTTGATCGATCAAGGAATCATTGAGGAAAATGCACGCTACTATCAAATTAAATCGTCTTTTTTATGAGGAGCTAATTATAACAATCAACCCCCTTATAATTGATGTTTACTACGTCTAACAATGGGGATTTCATTTGATTCGTGGCTTGAGTAATTATTTTTGTGACAGAAACAACACACATATAGATCCTAGAGTAGTTGAAATTATTTGTAAAATCTGCCTATCAGCCTTTAAAAGTCTGAATCTAGCGGATGCCGCAATCTTCTTCGTCAGTCCAACAGATTGCGGAACGACCCACACTCCTTTTTCCAAGACGTGGACGCCATTCAAGGATCTTTTTTTTGCTACTAGTAAAATAAATCTATTGAAACATAGGTCCCAATTAGTATCTTAGTAATAAGAACTAAGGCATCTGTTTGCCTGCCGCTCTTTTTCCTGTGAGTTATCTGTCAAACGTCTCGTCGTATTCCGGCTGGTGGCTTGAGATCTTTATTTCCTTCATCCCTTTT
>DWPA01001068.1:0-20274 GCA_018251375.1 Calpodes ethlius
TGTATTTTCGTTTGAGTGCGTGTATGTTAATTAATTGAGCTAACAAATATATCTTGTCAACATAAAAATAAAACATTACTTAAGTTAATTTTTTTAAGAAAATCAGAGCGACAAGTGATTGTGTAAAAATACAGTTTGTTAAGTTTTTAATAATTGATTCTTCTATAATCTTTGGACCAGTCAGTATAGGAAATAGGACCAGTCAGGATAGATAGAAAATGTAGAACAATCGTTGAAGTGTTCGGAACTGTTGAAGTTATCTTACCTGTGGTGGATAACGAGTGGTGCGCGCGGGGTAGCTGCCGCCGCCCCACTGGCCTACCACGACGCCGGCGATCTCAAGTCTAGCGCCGCGACCACGGCCGCGCCCCGCCCAACCGAGCGGCTCGCCGACCACGCCCACCAGGGGTAACGGTGGCATGGCGAACTCCACTTCAAGACCTTCGAGGATTGCTTTGCGCATACGCTCTACCTGGAACGGAAAAAAAAGACCTACATCTCTAGCTCCTTTAAAGTACGTCACAAACCAATTTGCACATTGTGCTGATTCCCTAAATTAAGTAAATTTTGCACGTAGATCTCATCATTACTTAACATATATTATCACATAATGCACTCCTTTGGGTGATCATGAAGCGTAAAAAACTTGTGTATGTGAGATGAGTGACATAACCGAGTGTATTTTAAGCGCTGGAAATAAAATAAAGATAAACTAAGCAACGTTATACAAATATATATAATTTGTATATATAAAATCTTGTACAGAATGTTATTTCTGATAATAATATAATGTACCTAAAAATAGCTCGCATAATGAAACTGGTGAAGTAGCTTGTTATTCAGTTACCACCATCTCACTGTTTGCTCAAGTGGTTTGCTGATAATTTTATTTACCTACGAGTTAGAATAACATTTATTGATTGTTATTTATTATTGCTGATCATATATTCACATAAATACATGTTTACATTCCCGCACTAGGATAATCTTTGTTTCAGGTAGCATAGGTAATACAAAAATATATTAATCTTTCATTCCACAACCCGAGAACAATAGTTTATCTTGATATATAATTACAAATAGACAGGGCTCCCGGATAGAGGTGCAAAGACGTAGTTTCCCAAGTTTACCTTTACGACGGTGTCGAGATGATTGTCGCAGAGCTGGGCGAGGTGCTTGCAATGAGCGGCACGGTGTAAGTTTCGCTGCAGTAGTTTTCCGTCGAAGTACAGCCAGGGAGCCGCCACTAGCCAAGGCACGGGTGCACCGCAGGCGTCGTTGGCGAGCAGCGCCGCCTCCGCCCCCGCCATCACCAGCGCCCCCAATTGAACGCCGCGTGAACTGATACCGCTTACCTGCGACACGCCCTATGTTTTACGTGTAAACATCTTTGACAGTCCAGTTTGTACATAGGCGAATACAAGGTTTTTTTATGTAAACAGTTGACACACGAGCTGAAATGACCTGATGGTAATTATCTACCGTCTCCCATAGTCATTAGTGACACCAAAAGAATCACCAACGCGTTGCCGGCTATGAAACATATCAGTGAAACTTAAAAGATTGTGCATATCTGTATCACTGACACCTATATGTATACCTAAATATATTTAAATGTATACTGCCCAAAGCTCTCTGTCAGGGTTTAACCACTTATTGAAGGATAATTATCAAGAACGGCGTTTTAATAGCGCCCTGGTTAATGTACAGTAAGTTAGAAAAAGTATATTGTTATGCTATAGTATTACGGAAAGCAAAACGTTTGGTCTGCGCAAATGTTCACAACAGAAGTTCACGACTTAATTATCTGCAACGATGATTGATTGATCACGTCTAAAATGTAATATAGCATACAAACACCAGAACGAGTTTTACACAATTGGACAACTTATATATAAAACTATTGATGTAACTAAAACCAATGTGGTTTTGCTTCAAAATATCGCATTTATAAATATGACATAAGGCCAACTATCTATAATTTGAAGCATGTAAATACTTGAGAATATTGAGTACTAACAATAATTTATGTAATAGATATCGCATAGTACTATATATTAAAACATTTGAAATACTTACAGTCATTTCTTGTAAATGCAGGGCATTCATGAGATCATTTGAGAATGCAGTGGCTAAGAAAGCGTCCAATTCTGGTCGCCTCAGAATCTGAATTTGAGATGTCATAATGAATCTAAAACAATAACAAGTAACTATTAATTGCAGATATCACAAATAATTACTGTTGACATATATAATTATACTATAATTAAGTATCATACACATTAAAAATCAATTAACTTTGCTTATAATTTCAAATACAAGTATATGTTCTATACAAATTAGTATTTACCTCAAAACTGCAGCCAATATAAGGAGATGTTGTGGAACATAAGTTGTATTCAGCATCAATGGAGTATCCGAGCGCATGCAAGAAAGAAAAGCGCGCATTCGACGGCATTTATCGTCTTGAGCAGTTCTGCGAATATCAAAAAATATAAAAATATGAACATTGTCACATCTGTATAACAATTTTTCATGAGTGTCATTAAAAAAAGCTCACCCAAACCAAAGTCTCTGGACCGTCGGCACGGGCCAGTCCAGCACGATTCCTGGTACCATTTCTGGGCTCTTTCCAGGGTTAATGCGCGAATATATCCACTCGGCAACTTGCACAGTGCACGGACGTTCATGATTGAACGACGAGCTCGCCGTACCTTCATCTGAAATTCGTACCTAGTCAAGCTTCATTCGTTAAAAAAAGAATTGTAATGTCAAAAGAATGTTTATTACCTTTAGCTCTCTGAGACATAAAACGGTGATGATGCATGTTATACAGAATAGCGTATACATTTTGCCTGATAGGTCTGAAGAAATGGTGAATGGAAGGTATCTCGCGATGGTTGTCGTCTTCCATCAAGACGGGCAGGGTAACTTGGCGGTGCGTGAGGATGGATAGCATCTGAGGATGCATGAGGCCACGGGCATGACGTTCAGCGCATGTACGCAGTACCTCGGCTGGAGCGGGGGGACAATTGTCATCACTGTGGATTTGCTTGCTGCTTGCACTCGGAATGGCCTGTAATCAGATGATTCTACTATTATTCTTTAAGAAAAAAAACCATTATTTACAAAAAATCAATTAATTACAAAATTATGAATTAGATTTGTTTTACACATATTTATTGTATTTTACTAATTCATTCATCATATTCATCACATTTTGATATGCCTGAGATACAATTAGATTAGATTTGTGACTAATTTTAACATTCAATTCTGTACATATTGACAATATGAATAATGTTTTATTATAGGCAACTTTTGCCAAATATTAGATTAAATAAATTGAGTATTTTTTGTAAAGTATGTAATTATAACTGAACTGTTTATGATAAAACCAATAATGATATTTTAACAGCCAAATGTCATATTATTTTGTATTGTGCTAAGTTTAAGCTTAAGTTTTCTTCTAAGATAATTGTAAAGAATAACAATATACACAACAAATGAAAAACACCCAGCATATCTAAAGTATGTTCATAAAAATTAAACTTGGATCAAAAATAATTATTATTTAATCATGGTTTTTTTATGAATTGTTTAACTGTACAATATTTAATTACATTCGTTTTTTTAGAGCAGGTTATTAGATTATATTTTTTATAGCCATTTAAAAATATGTCAATGGTGACTAACGGACAGACAATGCACAGTCTTACAAGAACCCAGTTTATAATGTGCAAACATTTTCAAGACCCTTTGTACAGTTCAACGCTTACAGAGTATATAATAATCAGACCTCTTTGTATGTAGGTTTCTCATTTTTATCCGCCGGCCTGATGGGTTGTGGGGCCGTTGCTGCGTCGCCGCCATCCAAAGACATCGCAGCGAGACTCTGATTCATGTCACGAGATTGCTCTTCCATGCTAAAGTCTGCATTAATTGATGCATTGGCTGTAGCCAATTTGTAATCCTCCAAGCCTTTTTGCTGTAAGTTATTTATTACCAATTTTTTTCAAACAATTCCAGGTGCATAGGTACCATAAAGGAAATATAAAAAAGAATAAAAGGAACTGAAAAAATCTATAATGATCAGAATAACTAATGATACAAGTAAATTAATTAAAAGTGAAATCAAAATAAATGGAAACAAACATAATGAGCACTCTGAATTTATGGAATTGTGTTTAAAATGATGAATAGCATACATGCAAATAAGTACTGCCAATTATAGTATATATTATGATGTAAAAGGCGTGGATGATCATAGCTATAGATTAATGAATTGAAAAAAAAAGAAACCTCATGTTCAGATGATTCAGCAGCTAATTTGGAGGTGTCCAAATCAGCAGAAGTAGACTGAGGGCTGAGTTCTGACTTTTGATTTTTTTTATTATGTCTGGGACGACGACCTGAAATGTTCAAATACAAAGTGGTGTAAAAATGAATAAGACAATAAAAATAATATTATTACAAATAAAAAAAGAACCATGTCCATGAATAAAATACTACTAAACTCACCAGTTGCAGTCCTGTATTTAAGGAATCCATCTTTGGTGCCATTCAGGTAATATTTTACTGCTTGTTTGAGCTTAGCAGCACGAAGGTCATTCAGATCACCAAATATTTCAATACAGGCAGCATCAATATCAGAAGATGGTAAATCACGCACAAACTGACACACAGATTTGATCAACGACTCAGGAGGTGTTTGTTGCTGAAAGTCACAATAAAATATAATTAAAAAAAAAATACAGAAATGGATACAAAAAAATATGACATTACAGTATAAATTTCAAGTTTACCTTCTTCTGTGTCATGCCCAAACGTTTATAAAAGTCAGTGAGACTTTGTTCAGATAAAATAGTTCCACCAAGTAAAGCTGCCATAAGACAAAGTCGATCTTGAGGCACATCTAAGACTTTTGGCAATTCATGAACCATGTATTCCTTGGTCTCCAAAGACGACTAGAAAAAAATGAATGAAATTAATACAAAATCAGCAACAACAAAATTGCATATCCGTTTCAATACTCACTCTATAAGTGAGTTTCAACTGCGATGAACTGAAGTATCTTGGTGGTTGAAACACTAAATATTCCCCAGAAGCACCTACAAGCCCAGCATATGTTTTCTCACGACACAGTCCAATTACTTCTTGACAGTGATCATCAGAGGAAACCATCTGTAAAGTTTGCATTATTTGTTAACTGAACTCAACTATAATTAAATTTCAATATCTATGATAGTTCCTTACAATTGGAATATTGAGATATCTCAATGCTGTTCTTAAGCAGGAATGCAGGCCTGTTGGTGGGACCCACCAAACCTTTGGAGGAGGAGTTCCCTTTGTGCCAATGTGTCGTAGTACCTATGAAACAAAAATTATCATTCGACTTTATTAATTACTACATAAAAATTATATTTTCATATTAGACAGCTATTCAAACATTTTTATGTTGTTTATAATACAGTCTTGAATTAAAATAGAACTATGATCATAATTGTAGCCAGAAGTACTTATCATCCTTTAATTTCCATTTAATAAAATCCAAGAAAATAATAAGGACAAGTAGTCCACACAGAAGCAACATTAAATAATTAACATCAAGGATAAAATTAAAGTTACATGATTATGTAAAAGTCACATTATAATTCAAGACATTCTAATAAGAATCCCAAACATACAACTAGGTATACAAATAATAAAAGTAATGAAACAATTACTTAAATAAAGTATGTATACATGT
Source organism: Calpodes ethlius (assembly GCA_018251375.1). Lineage (NCBI taxonomy): Eukaryota > Metazoa > Arthropoda > Insecta > Lepidoptera > Hesperiidae > Calpodes > Calpodes ethlius. The sequence goes on from DWPA01001068.1 coordinate 5,750, forward strand.
GGGAAATAAAATAAAATACCTTCAAGTTCAATTTCACTCACAAATTAAGATATGATAATTAAGTGTAAAATAACAGGACAAGTATACTTTAGTAATTAATGCACAATGACCAAAGAAAAATGTAAATGCACTCATAAAGAAATATAAAAAAATACTATATATTATAACTGTTTACTGACAATGTACATGCCACAAGAATGTTGGAACAAGATGAGAACTCCTAGGATCCTAAATTTTGAGTAAAACTAAGCACACTGTAATCAAGGCAATGCAAGTTATTGTGAATCAATAAAACCAAATAATCTAATGCACAGAGTAACAATGACACTCTTTCATTGACACAATTATTATGTTTAATTGAAAGGGATTCTAAAGGAAAATCATTATAAGTATTGACTGTTTTATACTAACAGAATTGACTCTCTGTCTATAAGTAGATTGGGTTTGAATCCAATGTTGAGGCAATGCTGGTGGTGTAGGATGAGCCCCATTGAAGCACACACAAAGGGCTACTTGATGTTCAGCAAGTGCTTGTGCTAAGGTTGTTAAAAATTGCACACAGCGAGCCCACTGCCCTCCACAAGCCCAATCTGCAAATAAATATAATTTATACCTACAAATTGTTCCAAAAAAATATTAACTAAACAGACTAACAAGAATTATCTTAAATTTTAGCTAACAATAATTTATTATGTACAAAATAAACGGAATTCACAAATTTCTGATTGTGAATAAATGTTCAGACACAAAAAAAAATACAAACTGACGATGTGCTGAAAAACTGCATGAAAAAATATGACAACGGTAACAATTGTTACCGGAAGATTACCTGAAAAGTATCCACCGTAAAGGCGATCTAGGCAACCTTCCGCGTCAAGTACCAAACGAAGTCCGCCGGCATGATTTCTGGCGATTCTAAACAAATCAACGCCTACTCCTTCATTCTCCAAACACGTTTGTAAGTCTTGTATACCCATGATTTAACAAGAACGAATAATCTGCAACAATTCGATCGAACACGTTCGTCTCGTCTAATTGATCAATCTGAAATGGGGAAGAAGATTTATTCTTATTTGATAATGAATAGGTATCACAAATGATATCTTGACGTATATATACTCATTGATAGTCGGGCAAAAGTAATAGGAAATCTTATTACAACAAAAAAACATACAAAAAAATCCATACATAGCCGGCACGTTTTCGAAGACGAAACAAATTTGTTATGGCCAATTAGAGTATCGATTTAATTGAAATCAGATTTGAATGAATTACATTAACAACTACATATGAAATAATTCCACGAACCTTGATTCAAAATACCATGCCAACTGTGAATTACGGCAGCCGAAAGTTGAAAACGGAAGCCATTTGTAATTTTGTAATTTTCTTTAATCCTCCTTCCTTCTCGATCGCAATGCCAACTTTGCACAGATAACTGAACAACATATTCTAGATTCATAAACTGTATCCATTAATTTTTAATTTGCTGTATCTATATTACTGTAGTCTATGATAAAAAATTCTGTCCTGTGGGTTAATTTGCAGTGATCCAATTTCATAACCATCATAGAACAGAATACTATGTGTTAACAATTTTCAATAAACTATTTATTCATAATATTTAAAAGAATTAACGTAAACAAATGTGTGAACTTTGTTCAGAGCACTGAATGCAACCATTAGTTCATGGCTATCAAAAAATGATAATGTAAGAAATCGAATCGAAAAATGTAAGAGATCGTTCTATTGTAGCTGTAAATGCATTTACTATAATATGACTCGTTTTCCTTCAAAAGAATCACGTGTATTTAAATGAACTGTGTTCTAAATAAAATAGACGTCAGCAAAATACACCTAATCTGTGGCGTGTAATTTTGTTTATGGTATGCTATGTGATCTATTAAAAAATATTTATCTATATATCTTAATATCTGTGGGGAGCGAGTAAATTTTTAGTAAAATTTTCTAAATTTTTTGACTTTGTGTTGACTTGATTTCGGCTGGGCGTTGTAACTCGAAATTATGTGTTTATTCAATTTATTTGTGAATTCTTAGTACATGTAGCTGTTTGAAAATTACATGAAATGCATTAAAATTATAATAATCTGAATGTATGTTTTCCAAAATTGATTTTGGGGAAACGTTACTAATAAAGTTCAGTGATGCCGGAGCAAAGCAATGATTATCGTGTTGTAGTTTTTGGAGCAGGAGGCGTCGGGAAAAGTTCTTTGGTTCTACGTTTCGTTAAAGGGACATTTAGGGAATCTTATATTCCAACGATCGAAGACACTTACAGACAAGTAAGTACAACGGCTTTTATGTTTTTGTTTCCTAAGTGATCAATAAACTAAACAATCGTGTTAAATAAGTAATATATATAATTTTAAATAATCATGTTCGTATTAGTTACTTTAAAATTCGCTATTGTTGACAAAAGTCTTGTTTCTTTCAGTGTCATTTCTAATACACTGGCTGTTAGTGAAAATATATAATAAATTTTTGCTTAGGTATGAAAATATTTTACATGCGAAAACGTATAGTTTACTTACATGTTTTATTAAAGTATAATGTGTAACCACCAAATTTATAAAAAGAAAATACTAGTAAGTTGCAGAAAATATCTGTAAGTTGTATGTTATCTTTTCTCTTCTTAAAATAAAATGTATAAAAGCTTTTTTATTTTAAATTTATAAAATAGTTCTAATCTACTATACAACTTGTACATGTCTCATAACAAGTTATTGAAATTAATACATAACTTACAAGTCAACATTTTTACTATCAGATATAAGGTTAGTGTTTTTTTCTAAATCTGTTGACTTCTGCTTATCTTGAAAGCAGATATTTCAAATAATCTATTCAAAAATAAGTATATATGGCTCATAAATCCCTAATATAAAATTTGCCTTTTTTTCTTTAAACATCTTATTGATTAAATTTCATGGAAATTGTTAGTAAAAGTATGAATTATATTAAAAATTCACATAATAATAAGTGACATCATCAATTTGTGTAGAAACATATCTGAGTATTGAATAATGGTTGCTTCTTGTGTTTTTTGTGTTTTATTTTTGTACTGGGCAGAAAGGTAACAATTTTTCAGTAAGTAAATGTTTGTTGAGAGTTAAACCTAGGACTCAATACTCACCACCATCTGGGCTACAAAGCACTGTCAACAGTGCATAATAACTGTAATATCAAAAATATATTTCCTCAATATTAATGTGCTTAAATTTTTTTCAAAACAAGTCACAATTGTTTAACAGGTGATAAGCAGCAACAAGACAATATGTACTTTACAAATAACGGACACAACAGGCTCCCACCAATTCCCGGCTATGCAAAGATTATCAATAAGCAAGGTATTTTTTTTATGATCCATATTCTATTATTTTATTTCTTCATATCAGCCATACACCTATTTCTTGTTACTATGCTATTTTTACCATACATTATAAATCTTGAACATAAGGGTGTACATCAGGACAATAAAACTAAAATAGAACCACATTAAAAAATGGGATACAATATGATAAATATGAATATTCTTCATTTATAAAAATTACAAAAACAATAAGTATTAGTGATATAGTCTGTTTCAATAAAAAAATTGGTGATTTCTTTTACTTTACAGATAAGTTATTATTATTTGGTATCACAATAATAAAATCATGTGTACATCTAACAACCGGATCACTGATCAATTTATGTGTTGATTTTCAGTGTATAAAGCCTGTTTGTGCATTTCTTTATTCTATAGAAAATGTGTATATTTATTAATCTTTAAGTAGGTAAGCACAAACATTAAACCGACAACATTATTCTATTGTTAAAGAAATAAATCAGGTACAATCCTATCAACAGTAATCCTATTATTAAATGAATGTGTAACATGTACTTACAGTGATAGTCTTCTTGTGATGTCAAACATTGTAATCTGAACTTGATAGGGTTATTGCAACATTGATTGTGTACAAACATGTGTTTATCCTGAGGCAAAGGCATCCTTGATTAGAAGCTAAATATGTAATAAACCGAACGTCCTGTAGTGCCATTTAAATTCATTATCATTTATTTTAGTTAATGAGTGATCATGTGTTGTGTTTTATGTTATATACTGAGAATGAATAAAACATTAAACTTTTTGTATTTACCAATATTGTATTCTTAATTCAAATTTATTTCAGGGTCATGCTTTTATTCTTGTATATTCAGTCAGTAGTAGACAGTCATTGGAGGAGTTGAAACCAATATGGCAGACAATAAAAGAAATCAAAGGTGCAGATTTGCCAAATATACCGGTCATGCTGGCAGGTAACAAGTGTGATGAAAGCCCAGAGATCAGGGAAGTGTCTGCAGCCGAAGGTCAAGCACAAGCACAGACTTGGGGAGTGTCATTCATGGAGACTTCAGCCAAAACTAATCATAATGTTACACAACTATTTCAGGTATGGACTTTTAATTTACTGTATCAATTGAATAATATTAACTTCAATAAGATTACTTTTTATATGATAGGGATAGCAAATAAACTCACAGTGCTACCATTTCCTGCCAATTATGGCACCTGACACAAACCCCAAATAAGAATTTTGGAGAGATTTAATAAGTTCTGTTAGTATTTCCTTTTAATATCATATATTTGCTATTCATTAGCAAGAGGACAAGTAGGTTAGTCCTTGTAATAAGTATAAATTCTTCAGTTAATTATTATTATTGTGTGTGATATGTCTCAGCTGAAGTTAATCACATAATATTCATTGATATCCCTAAAGACAATGTTAATACATAGGTAATCCTCAAGTATTATTCAAACTGGAACAATTGTTATGCAGTAGAAATAGGGGAGATGGTGGTATCTTGCTGGTCTAACCATACATTGATTTAATCAGCCAAATGAATCATCTAGGAGCTAGGGGATTGAGAGACAGTATTTTCTCTTTTTATAGTTTTTTGGCTGGCAATGCATTACAATATTTTTTTGTATATTTCTAGGAGCTTCTCAACATGGAGAAAAATAGAAATGTCTCTCTTCAAGTTGATGGTAAAGGCAAAAAGAAGAAAGATAAGGTGGTAAAAGAAGGTGGAGAAACATCGGCCGGTGGAAGGGAGAAATGTCTCATCATGTAATATGGCTGTGATTATAATTATTCTTCTACCTATGCTATTTGAAGATCTACATTGTTAAAGTGTAAAGAAGTAATAAGCAATAATAATGTTACTTCCTGGAGCTTTCTAACTGAATTGATGATTCCATTATAGAGAAGGTACTACTATATTGATCTTGATTTTAAAATAGTCATTGTATATTTAAAATGTAATGGATTCTAATAATAATACATTGTGGCCAAATTCATGTCATGCCTGTTGCTTATTACTTTCAGATGTAAGTTGCAAAATGAATTGGTACAAAATTTGTATACAAACTTACTAAATAGTACTCACATATGGAGCAAGCAAATATTGTAATTACTGTTGCATAGTGTCGCAGCTTACGTGTCACTCTGCATTATTGTGACACTATACTATAAATATTGTAGTATAAATTACAAACAAGCACTGCCTGCGTTGGCATGTAAGAAGAATTACTTCGGTACCTCTTTATTTTGTAATGTTAAAATTTTAATATAATGCATTTTGATTCTAGTCCTTAATCCATAGTTCTAACACTTTTAATGGCACCTATTTATAAGGCCGCGTTTATTTAAGTATTATTGTTATGCCTATTATTATATATTTCTTTATTCTGTGATGGTAATTCACTCACGAAGTCATTATAGGAATACTTACTTGAATGTATATATTTTGCTAATGTTAGAAGCCACTTTATTTACACTAGTTACATATTAAATAATGACTGACACAACATTTAATATGGATGTGCAAACATTCCTATATGTTAGTGTGAAAATACAACGAAGTTTAGAAGTTTTTAGTACTAATTGTTGTTCAATTGTATTCTGATAAAACAGTTATGTCTGGAGGAATCAGTACAGTTAATAAATGTTTAGTACCCGAAAATTATTGGATTGTTACATAGATCTGTAGCACATAGGGCAGATTTGATCAAATATTAACATAATCATGTCATATTAAATTAATTATCTTCTGAATAGTTGACAAATTATTAATACAACATTTATAAAGTGCAAGTAAAGATTTTATTAAACTTATATTTTTCCGATTGTAATATTCGTCAACCGTCGTTACCATGACAACAATCAAACGAAGAATAAATAGACATGACATTTAATTCAAAGCATAACTTTGATCAAATTTGCCCTGAATGGAGTTTGAACAGTTAATTACAATTGTATGAATTTGAATAGTAGTGCTTGAGAAGAATGGATATTACTTCATTGGTTGATATGATAAACTTGTACCACGCTGTCTCATTGAAAGATAATAACGACGTCTCATTGCTGGCGTCGACCTCTAGTCATCAGCGAGTCTCCCACTGGTGTAGCGATGTATATGGTACATACGCAAACTTTCATGTGAACATGTCAGTGGCGCGGAGCTTAACTTTGTTAATGCGGCTATCGTATCGTTGTTGTGTCGGGAAATGAAGAATGTAATAGGTTGTTCGGAAAGATCGTGCCGATTTTCGATATCACAATTATTGAACATAAATTACATGTGTTCATTGTGAGAGACAACTTCAGCCATACTTGGGAAAAAGTTTGATTACGATTCGTTAATTTCGTCAATATTTAAAATACCTGCGTTTTAATTATCCTAAAATATCGCCACGAACTTTCCGGATAATCCAATAGTTGCCGGTGTTGTGTCATTAAAATTCAAAATTAAATCATAGATCTGATTATTGTTTTTCGAAACAGTATAATATAAAATTGAGATTCTAGTCCATACGTTGAAGTAGTCGGTTTTCAAAATGTACTTGAACATTGTCTACTTAAAGTTGGTATTTGAAATGGTCAAAACCGACATGTCAAAGTTGTCCTTATGTGTGGTTTGCCTCACTTTTTCAGCTATTTTGACATTAAACAGGAGTTTAAACCACTTTGATAGTGGTCAATTAAATGACAAATATAAACTTAATTGCGAGTTGGCGGTATTGGAATTGGTAATACTTAAAATAGTTAATTGTATTAAGGGATAATACTAAACAGTTGACGAATCAGTGTTTTAAGTATATAAGTTGCAAAATGGTATGCTAACTGTGTAGAAAGATGTAAGATTTGTTGAAGTAATTAATTGATATGTTCAGCCTCGGATCTACGATTCTTTCGAATCGGTGCAAAATTGACAGTGGCGCCCTCTCCCTTGAGTGTTTGAGATAAACCATTAAAACTGGCGACTGTCGAATTCTTGTCTCAAGGATTTGGGGTCCCATGGAACTGCCGCCCTGAGCTAGTACCTCCTCCCCCCTAGATCCGGGGCTGGATACGTTCAGCACGTTTGTGCTTCATGGCTGATTTTGACTTAATTAATTTACGATATGTATATTGTTTAGTTTTAATCACGCGTACATTGAGCTGATGTGTGATATTGAGCGTTGAATTTACAGCCAGCTTTAATTATTTATTGATTTTAATGTTTTCTACTGGGTTTTTAGGTTCTTATAATTACATTGGTGTCATCGTGAGTAAAAGTCGTTTATTCAGTATTCAAAGGAAAAAAAATAGACAATAAACTGTTGCAAAAATCACGTCAGTAGAAATTATTGTTAAACTCAAATTATCGAACTGTAAAGAGTAATTGTAAACAAATATTGAAATATCAACACAATGTGAAAAATGGTTTTCAATAGTTATCTGTGAAATTCTTAAATATAACTAATGGTGGGAATATAACGGTTAACACAACCGGTATTTCCAGTCAAATATAAGTAACTACTTAGATTATTCTATTCCCAAGTATATGATTAACTGGTCTAGTTAAGTATACCTAAGATATTATACACAAAATACAGATAATAGATACAGAAAATAGAAAAAAATTGCATACGTGATGTTAATACAACTTTGCATTTTCCATAGTCGCCACAGATACGAACTATTTTGGAAACTTAACACCTTTTCCCCACGATGACATTAATTTCAACGAAAATAACATAACGAAACTGAAATATTTAGGTATTTTTACTAACATCATCATATAACGTTCCACGTTACTTATAATCTTAATCATTATTCTATAAAGTAGCTGTCGCTAGTTTATGATGCACTTTTTTTAATATCATTCACTTACATATCCAATTAGAGTTGTCCATAGTTTTACAATTAATCTAGTCTGTTGATAACTATTAATCGCGTATTCGATTCATAGTGAGGTATAGTGTAATATTTACGTAGGGCGGGTCGGTAGGGAGCGTGAGGTCTGTGCGATTTTCCCGCTTAAATAGCAGACCGATTAACAGCAGAGTTGTAAGCTAGTCAGTATGCATTTATTTATTTTTTGCTCGTTACTAAAATGTATTAGTTTTATATATTCGCTAATTTATACTTAATAAACAAATTAGGGTAGTGATGGAGAAATTGTTAATGCTGTATTGTTATATTGGACCAAAGTTGTGTGATGTTAATTCATGTAATTTAATATCTTTGTTTTACCTTGTTCGATGTTCGTAGTAGGTACATATGTTACGTTCTCTTGTCGATTCTCGATCAAAGTAAATGTGTTGTCAGTTACCAATAACTGTTAGCAGTACCTTCGATAAACATTTGTTTTTGTTTGTCATAGGTATATTATTGTACCACACTTCGTGGTATGTCCAGATCGCTGTACAATAGGTACGGAATTTTAGTATATACCGTAATGTACGGGAACGCTCGTATTACTGTATGCAAGTTTTATTAAAGGGGCCAAAAAGATACAAGAGGACTAAAGTGTAAGATGTCATCTACCCTCTAAATTTACACCTTTCAAATGGAATATTTTTCATACATTCTGCGTTAGTTATTCGCCTGATTTATTTGAATACTTTTACGATTAACGACAGCAATAACACCAAAAGCATAACCGTTAATCCCATAAAGAGAAGAGCGAAGTCAGAAAGTAACAATTGGTTTTCAAGCTGAAGTCGGAACACATCTGGTAGCTCGATCGAGCAAGAGGGTAGCTTGCCTAGTAGATTTCACGAAAAGATAATATCAGTAATAATATAAATGAAATAATAATTATGTTCAAAACAAAATCCTAACGCGAATAAAATACCAAGTTTTCCGACACATCCTGAAATTCGTTCAGTAATAGCACGTAACTATAGAACGTGTCATATGCGTAGTTTATTCAATTTTTAAATGTTTATTGAAATGACTATGGGACTTGGCCAACCTAATTTTCGTGTTTATTTAACCAATAGGTACTAAAATGTTTTTAGTTGTGGTAACTGATAACGTGTTTTTCCCTTCTATTCAATTTAAGGTTTATATTGTTATAATAATAATGTGATAAACTTACAGCGTAACATGTACTGTGTGTTTAAATACAACTGTGTTAGTCTGTTGTCGGTACGTTTGATACAAAATCAATCATTGTTGTTGAAATTCGCAAAGTGTACTACAAAAGTATGATGTACGATGAGATAAAGGTGTACAAATTATTACCGTACATTTACCGTCTCCATACTTTTGTCGTAGACGTTTGAATACTAGAGGCCTTTTAAATAGCGGTGCGTAGCGTGTGCGGTATCCGCATAGTTATGAAATATTGTTGTTATTCAATTACATCGATTGTTATCATCGCTAAAACGAAATAATGAAATATGTTGCCATTTTTATATAATTTTCCAATGATGCTACATTGGACCTTTAGAGTGGGTGTACATTTGTATCATTTAAGTTGTTTTGACTCGAAGATATGATGCGTTCACAAATATGGACGTAATAATGTTTTGGTCACGCAATACGTTTTTAATTTAGAAGAAAAGTTAATTCGAAAATTCAATGATAAATAGTTCGATTCAATAGTGAAAGCTATTTTGACGGTGTAAAGTTCATAATACCATGTGACCTAAATGCCCGTCCATAATTTGGATAAAGGTTCTTGATAAGCTATAGGTGATTTTTATACATAAATGATACAAATGTAACCGTGCTCTTTATAAACTGACTGCTTTCTAGCCACTGTGCTTCTATACTGTTTTATACTTATACCCGTGCTGTGGGACCGCAGACTTCCCTAGTTAAATCACAATTATTTATCGATTTCACTTCAATTTTGCTAACTATACTACTTCCTTCTACTCTATAAAACTTATAAATAACGTGAGTCTTATATTTCGTATAAAAGTCGTCAAACATTACTTCAGAATTGAGATAATTTTAAGTTGTCATTTTGTTTGGTACGTGATTATTATTACCTAGTTACCTTCAAATAATAATTATAACTAGCTTAACATTTCCTAAATTTATTTATCTGAAGCTATTTAACCTTGCATGCTAGTTTACGTCGTAGAGTACGTAATAGCTTTTAAATATTATCTAACATGTTTACAGTGTATTAATTAAGGAAATAATACAAAATGTGCCCAAACAGCAACATATAGATGGCAATAATACTAATTAAGTTGTAGGATGTCCTAAGTCGAATGTTGACAGAAGGTCAATATAAAAAAACCAATTGTAACGATGTGAAAATAAGTGCAAGTGTAGTATATTAAAGTGTTTATCTTCAAGGTTGAGTTAGTTTATATTTACACTGGGCGTTTTTATTTTATGAATAAATAAATGTATCACGACAGATATTATACAAGACATCGTTAATTTACAGATGTCAAAAGAAAGTTTATTGGTATTGTCGATTTGACAGATAGTTCAAACTTATTTTATCCTAGCCTTCTAATAAAGGAATGTATTCCTATGAGCAACTACATATATTAGATAGAAAACAATGCCCTATTCCTTAATTATAGCCTTAATTAAAATTTCTGCTAATATTTTGTCTATCTTCGTCTATAATAGTTCTCGTTAACTATTTGATTATGTTGTTTCATATAACACAACTTTTGTTTCCGGTGTTTCTATAGTGTATTTATCCTCGCTTGTGTTTCAGACCTTTTTCTTATCCTTAAATAATAATTTTTAACTAACGCCTGGTGTATCTTTGATGCTAGTGTGATCTTTTTTTATTTTACAGTACAACGAAATTAATGTAGTGTTTACTTGATGACTTTTTTTTCACTTTTTTCAAAAATTTATAAAACCAATGTCCACAACGAGCTAATCTCTGAATTTAATAGATATCTAGAACTCTATGAAGGATCCTTTAAAACGAGTTTGTGAACTAGATTTTACCTCGATAATAATAGCAACTAGGTAGGATATTTCTGTATCGGGCCGTAAGCTCACGCAACATTAGAATTTATAGCTGTAGGTTAGACGGACTTAGACGCCTCATAATTGGTCATGGATTTATATTTACCTAGCTTGGCTCGGAGTGTGGAAAAGTTTATATGAAAAATAAACCTCTGCTCATCCCATATAGTGATAGTTGACTGTAGATGTACATATTATTAGTTTTGTTACAATGTTACCTATTTATTATGAGATTGCGAGTGTTTGTTGACCAATAGTAGTTACCTATAGTTTGTAAGAACTTACTATGAATACGAAATTAGAACTTGCTTCGATCTATCTAGAAAGTTGCATTTTGTATGAAATACCTTCGCTTCTTTTATCTGAACTGAATATTTTCTAATTCTTATAATTTTTGATTTGTCTTATCACTTCTCACTAAAACATCACCAAAATAAAATATTACGAAAACTAAATTGTCTTTTTTTACTCTACTACAATTACAACAGTTTTAACATCCGGTTACATGAACCTTTACTATATATACATTTGCTACTGTGTATAAAAATTTTAAATTAATAGGTATAAAAAGTCATTTTATGGTCTTATTATTATTATTTTGCAACTATTTTATTTCAACATTGACATAAATAACGGATATGAGGCGAATAAATAATATTTCAAATTGCTATAACGCTATTTCACGCAACTAAAAATCAATAAAAACAAAAATAAAACCAATACATTTATTTTATGACATAATTATTATCGTGTGAAAATAGAAGACATTATTTAAATTAATTATACTAAATAATACGAACGTTAATTAATATTAATATCACAGTTAGTTATGTTTAGGTTCGGGTTTTTTTCTAAAACAAAAGATACAATTTTATATGATTGCTATAATTATTCACAATAGTCACAATATATAGACATTATAGTATACGCCATAGGCACATAATCCACAGTTACTACTCAAGCTAAACCTTATGACCCATTATTTAATCTTTGGCAGTATGCTATGCAAAGCCAGAACCAGATTCAGAGGAGCCATAAAGTTGGACGAAATTAATATCATGGAAAAAAAAGTGATAGTCTGACTCCGAATTTTACTGTTAAAGCTTAATCTACTTAATAAATAATCGTGAAGAAATTAATTCCTCTATAAACTTTTTAAAGATATCTCTATTAGGCTGAAAAATTTTGAGCCTAAGTATTTTTAAGAGTCATTTGCGTTGCTTGTCTTCGCTGTTGTTATTTAATAATACAAAAAATAAGTTTCATTGCGAAGCCTTGTTTCTACTATAACTGTCAAAAAGGCACATTTGAGTGGGCGGCAATCTTGCACCGACGCTGACGTCCGAAACCCACCATCACTATTTCACAAAGGAGGCGAGATAGTCCAATCTCCTCGGACAAATCTCTTCTCAGCAAAGCCCTTAGTCTCTCTCGATTTGCACAAAAGACAAACTTTTTAATATTGAAACCCGCCACATTTTACTCATTGTTTAGCCCACATAACCCTACATACCTACTTTGAAACCAATACCAACAATTACACGACATAAGGACTAGTAAAGATCACTAATAAAATAAGTCACTGGAATTATTTCAGATTAGTATGGCATATGTCAGGCATGCTACACATTTAGTAGGGTCAGTATTATTCGACACAGCCGTCCGCTAATATGAAGTATAATGCATACATTCAGGATTAAGACTGTAGGCTTATGCTGATCAAATTTTGCGCAATGATCAATCATCAGAACTTCGAAAAATATTAAATTATTAAACAAAACTATCATGAACGAACGAATATAACATTGTGCCAACATGTATATAGGTACTAATAATGTGCCGAGCTACCATAGATAATATACTAACGATGTTTATTACATTAGGCAAATGTATACCAGGCAGCTCTGTCGATCTGCTCAAACCGAATAAAAGTATGTTGTATCTAATTGCGTCGTTCGGCGATGTACCCGACTACATTGTGTAGCACGCCTTATAATTTGTACCAGAGAAAACTTTGCTACGGCATTCTAGTCTATATGCAACGTCCTTTTTTAATTTAAATGAGTGTACATTTGTTGGTTATTTTTATTGAGTCTTAAAACATGTTAATATTATTTTGCGTAACCTACTTGCCTATATACCACATAAAACGTTAAAATCATGGAAAAAAGGGAAATGTATCTTATTAAGCCATAAAAAAATTATACATAAGTCATGCGAGAACAAAAATTGCTTTTTAAGTTTCTTTTAACTCGTTTATCGATAATGATGTTTATTAACTATGAGCATCCATCACCACTCCCATTGAGATTTGATTTTTTATTAAACTTTCGATAACTTTTATTTACTTTTCCAGAGTATTTAATTTGCTTTTTATCAAAGTTATCGTGATTGTTAGGCAAACGGCCCGTGCTAGCAGATCGCCGTAATCTACATATCTGTGTAAGACTGGTCGATGGCAACATTGTATTATTATTGTTTGCACTGTTTTGTGTCGATTGTGCGGTGGTCAACGCTCGGGAACATACATCTAAAAGTCTATTTAATGTGTCTCCGCTGATTCTATCACCAGATTCATCTTTTGTTGTTTCAGGGCCAACACTGCCGAAGTTTCTATTACGTTGCTTCAATACAATATTAAGTAAACCAAAACAACTAAAGTTAAATGGAATGTTTAGAATGTAATTGAATACAATCATTATCAAAAACAATACGAAAAGGATATTAAAATATAAAATTAAAATACCGTAAACTATTTTATCGAAAGGGTACCATAGGCCATCTGAAAATAAAAAGAGACAATTATAAATACATGGAAAAAGTTTACATGTTGAAAATATATATTACGGGACAATATATTTAACATAATGACCCTTGTAGCCATGTACAGATAGAATAATTTTGTAAATACTTATTGATTTTGTGGAGTCGTAAACAAATGTATTTAATTCCCATATGAACAGTATGAGGGCTCATTGCATCACAACCTTATAGAGCAAGATCTCTAAGGCGCCAGTCCTTACTTATGTTATAATTAATGAACTCTAACTATGACTATGGCGATTGTTAATACACCTTACACTATTTTATCTGTTATAATGTATTCTCTTGTATGTTAGCTCTCTCTTGGCTCTCTATATGTTAGTGCGCACAACATCATAGACTACATCGCTACTTACTATCAGGTGGGATAGTAGTCAAGCACTGACTTATGGTTTAAAAAAAGAAAAATACCCTGTT
>DWPA01001069.1:0-20259 GCA_018251375.1 Calpodes ethlius
TCGTTAAGAAATTTTCTCGTTTAGTGCCAACCCTGAGTATAGTGTCAGGTCATGCTCAATACAAAAATGCATTATCATTAGAACTAAAGTAATTATGTAATATTGCAATTCCGTAGAATAAGAGCAAGTAGTTCTAATTCAACTTGCTAGATTGAACCCACACAGTGATCTAAAGAAATGCTTTCCACTGCATCACAAAAGAAAATCTTTTGTAATCGTGTTTGAAAAATATGCATGTGTGAGATTTTACATAATTATAGTTAATATAGTGTTGTGTAAGATACATTTTAACTATAATATTATGTTTCAATTACATTTCTTATGAGAAAAAAATAGTAAATAGTGATATTGTGAACCCTTTGACAATATGCAATACGATTGAATTTCGACCGCAGAACAGGATTACTTGTCATGATTCACTTAACCACTTGTTGTGGTTAAATGCACCATGGTTATTTCCATCGGTTATGTTTAAGCCATCTGTCACGGTTGAATTAAGCATAATATCTAATATTATACTAAATTCAACGCTTAGCTGTGAGATTAATCCGTGAAAGTAGACAATTAGTAATAAAGTTTCTTTAACTGTCAATTTATGAAATAAACGGTTGTTCTGTTATAAAACTTACAGCAATGGCCATTTTTATTTAATATCATTATTAAACAAACAACAATTAAAATATAAGAGATTCTATATTGATGACTATGTGCTTGTGTAGCGCTTTCTTCCATTATTTAAGTAAAATCTTACATAGAATTTGCTTTTCTATTAAAAGTATACCTAAGTATACCATAGCATATAAACATATAGTATAGCATAAGAAAAATGATAAACTCTTTCAATAAGTTATGGAAAACCCATTTTACTTTCAAGTAGGTTAACTTAATAATGCTTTGAAATGTTATTGGTCTGGAGTTCTCCTTGCTACCGCTAACACAATAAACATATTTTGTTATGAAAATATTTATTTAATAATATAATGTCTAGTGCAGTTCTGTGCACATTACTATAAGTGTGTATGTATGCACTCTGTTAGATACTCCTAAATAATTTTCACTCAGGTATTGAAATGAAATTAGAATACTCAAGCCCTTTCCGATGTCCATATCATTTATCACGTGCGATGCGGCCACGATGGTCCAGGGCAAGGAACTCGATCGTCATGCCTCGCGCGTCGTCACGCTCGTTAGCGGCGGGAAGACGGTCCGATGGATCCAGTTTAATCTAGTTTAATCTTGTATTCGTCTGGTTAAGGAATTAAATCAATGACTTGATATAATTATCAATGTCTTTTTTGTTTTTACACCCGATAAAAATAAAGAAGTTTAAGGGCTTTCAAAGTTGTCTGTTCAGCGTTGAAACTCTACCTTTTTTCATTTATTTTTTTTGTTTATTTCCTTAAGTATTATTTCGATATTTTTGTCTTTTAAATTTCGGTGGAGTATACTATGGAGTCTTAATGCTTTAAAATTCAATAAATTTATCGAAACTAACTTCTAAATTGAATTCCTTGCGTAATAATCGTGATTTACAGTTAATTTCAA
Source organism: Calpodes ethlius (assembly GCA_018251375.1). Lineage (NCBI taxonomy): Eukaryota > Metazoa > Arthropoda > Insecta > Lepidoptera > Hesperiidae > Calpodes > Calpodes ethlius. The sequence continues at coordinate 1,546 of DWPA01001069.1, forward strand.
TGACGAAATCATTAATTTTAAGGTTAAATTCAAAACTTTCAATTAGTTAAATCTCAAAGAGTCGCAGGTAGGTAATAACTTAAAATATATTTAATTTTGAATGTATTTAACATTCAAAGTTATTGTACGAGGTCAGTTACTTTCTTATTATTATTTCAAGAGGTTAACTGTCGACTCAGTAACATTGTACCCCACAAAACTTATTCACGTACTACAACTGAACCCCTGACCCCATAATTACTACAGGTTGGCTAACAAGTGTTAAGTACAGGTACAGATCAAAACGGCTGTTCTACTGCTAGTGATGAGAGATAAACTATTTGGTACTTTTTATAAATATATTCCAATTGGTGTTTTAAAATTATAAAGCTAATTTATGGCAGCTCATGTATAAAATATGTGGGTCTAGTGTGAATTAGAAAATTTATTTTATTTTAATTAATTTTCTTGTATTGTATTATTTTATTTTGATTATTATAAATAATAACATTGGCGTATAATAGTATCATTCCAAGTAATTCACGAAAGCATTGCTTCCTACGATTGAATGCTTCAAAATACATTAATCTCAAAAATGAAACTAAACCAATGTCCGTCACTTTTTTATACTTTATACACATTACGTTGATTTAGTAATAATTGTACGTTCAATGTCAAGCGATAAAGTATTCGTTACTGGCCGTTGGTGAGACGGTGTCCTAATGTACCCAGATAAAATCGTTGGCTCAGGAAATGTCCCAAGATTCGTGCCAAGTAGGAGATTTATGGACACGCTAGTGTTAGTTCTGTTAGAATTGTTAAATAGATAGTAGATAGTGGAGTTCTGTGCAAGTGTTAACGTTAGAATTAAAAGGGAACTCGAACAGCACGGACTGTCGTAGTGTCGATTAAGGTCGTAGAATAAAAGTAATGGGTTTGTACTACATGTGAGGTTAGGTTAGGTTAGTTGTGTCAGGTCGCGATCTTTCGCCTGGAAAGCGATTTGTAAGGTAACAATGAGGATTAAAGTCTTAATGAATAAAGTAGGGCTATTACTAAATAAACGAACAAACATTATAAGCAAATGAAAAGTCTAAGAGGGAGAAAACTTTGAGAATAGAGTAAATATTAGAAAAGACGAATTTGAGGGTATATATTTCAATCGTTTTGAGTAGGTTTAATAAAAAGGTATAATATGTTTCTCTGTTACAGTTTTAATTAGTATTAGATTAGATACATAAAATGAAAGAGAACGATGGTTATAATTTTTGTCTATGATTAAAGCAAATATTACAGAATTTTATTTAAGTTATGTTTGGCAAGTATGACGTTCAGTAATTACTTTTGAATGTCTTTATTGTATTAATATACGTACTTCAGTGTGTGTCCAAGCCGACAACGCCTTGGGCGGGGTGTCGGGCGCCACGGCGCCCAGCCTGCCTCTCTTCCTCGCCTCCTGCAGAATCGGAACCTTGGAGTTCTTGTCCCCTGACGATAAGATTACTTCGCGTTCTATCTGTAAGAATGATACAGACATATTATTTCACTTTTACCACAACTCTTCTTTTTATTTGACAACCTTATTAGTGTTGTTGGTAAGAACTTTGCGGAATGAGGGTACCCAGGTTAAATTTTCGGCTGGAATAAATAATATCACAGATTAATGTTTATTCTTGAATTCTGGACCAGTTTCGGTAATACAGTGACTCCTATTGCGGACGTATTTGCAATAGCAACTGGCGCCATCTATAATTAATCTGTGGCCAGCGCTGCGCGGATTGCTGCACCAAAACGGATTATAACAACTCAATTTAAAATAGTGGAAGCTATGTGTGTATTTTTCAGTTTATTGAAAGAGTATCCACCCCGATCGGAAGATCTCCATTTGGGGAATCGAAATCGGTATAAGAATTTCCCTTGAAATATAATATACATACGTCGGGTAGATTCAACTTTGCCTATGAATATTTTTCACACTAAAAGTTTCGAAAATATGCCAATTATTAATTATTAGAAGAAACACGTACAGTTATTATACATTATAGCATACAATAAAACTTACAACAGATAATAAATAACGTTACAAAATACACACACAGTTACATTATGCACATTTTTTCTACCGACAAACACTAATCACACAAAACCATAGCATTACATGATCTAATACTTTAATCGCCGAATATAATATATTTTAATCTTTTACAACTTTTTGTTAGCAACATGTCAAAACACGTCGCATTGAGCCGATAACCGTAGTAACAATGCGTACTTTCACCGAGATATCTCTGCTTCAAAAATGCATTACGTACGCCCAATAAAAACTTACGGCTGTCGAGCTTAGAGAAATCGCTATTCATTTGCCTCCGCGCAATCACCTGTGAGAGTCTCTGAGTTTATCAGCGATGGACCGGAGTATCGGAGGATCAGTAGAAAAAATCTGTGAAGTGCGTGTCGGGTCACGCGTAGTGTTAACTATCGTAGATAGATAGATGGATTGATGGATGGATGGATGGATGGATGGATGGATGGAGGGATGGATGGATGGAGGGATAGATAGTTGGTTGGATGGATGGATATCCATCCATCTATCCAGATGGATAGATAGGCACACCAACGCTTGGTAGGTAGTTAGGTACACGTCAAATGTACAATTTTATACAAAATATTTCAAGTGCCGTGTAGCCGCAATTATAGGTAAGCACGACATTTAATGCTTAGTTGATTAATTATTACTCGATAACTTAAACCCTCAATAGCTGCGCCGTTTTTTTTAATTCAATTTTTCACTTGTCTCTAACGTCAAATGTTTAGTTGGAAAGGGAAGGGAGATCAATGAATGTAATGTTAAATACCGTTTAAAAGTTAAAAGTGATGTTCACAAATAAATAGTATTTTTGAAATAGTTATTTCACAAAATCACGTAGTATGGGGTTGACAAAAAAAATAATCCATCTCCGCTAGACGTCTAGAGAGGGTACTCTTTATTTAAGATTTATTTTAAGATATTCTTAAAATAATATTGTGTAAGTAAGACATTGAATTATATAAAAGGAGCAATTAACTGTATTTTTGACTTATTAGTTAATAAAATGTACATTATATTTACAGTTAGTAACTGTATGTATAACTTTGAATAATTTTTAATTACATAATACATGCAGTTCTGCAGTTGGCTCTTTAACTTCGGTGATTTTTGTAAGCTACACGGTTAAGTGTGGAGACTACCTCAGGCCATGCAAACTCTACATTTAAAAACGAGATTATGTAATGATGATATGTGAAAAATGTACTATTAATATGCGTAAATATATTAATAAGGGCTTACAAGCATATAGCCCTGCAGTATTATCCACTTTATCGCGGGAGGTGTTGAAAATACAATCAAGACGTTACTAACGACCCGAGCACATACACTTATCTATCACATACATATTCTCCATCCGGGAATCGAATCTAGCACATCTCTTTCGCAAGCAAGGTCATTGACTCATTACCAACTAGGCTACCGTACGTAAATTCCTTGTGCATACTTGAAATGCCATTCGATGAAATTGAATATCTTTAACGACAATATCAATAATCTAACTACCCATAAACTTTGGATAAGAAGGTGAATATACAGTCATAATAGAAGAAGAGATAAAGTATTGAAAATGCCCGTTACGATATTCCCAAACTGTAGATACTGGAACTAACAGGCCTACAGATAGATTCAATAAAAGCTACATCGTTTAGCGCACAGATGCATAGATTCTATAAGGACTACACCTACAATTAACAGAGCCCTAGAACTCATATAAAATCAAAATATTCATAACCAGCTCTCAATCTAAATATAGTACAGGAGCCGTCGACCTCAAAGGCATCTAGTCATTCAGGGCGCTAATGACAACCGTGACGGAAGGGCCAGGATTAATGGTCCAACGTATAAATATCCCGGGGAATGTCCCAAGATGGCCTTTATCTGGTAATCTCGGGACGATGGCCAGCCGATATAGTAATACGGCCCACGCGCATCCGAGAGCGCTAATGACGTGTAATAGATAAGGATAACTTACATCGTGTTATGTCACACTTACATCTGCGTCCTAACGTGTTAATTACCGCGCTAACAATGACATAATGATATGGCTAACATTTAACAGTAATCGTAACGCAAATTAAGAGGTAGTCTAATTAAAGGGAAGTCAAGTAATTAACGCTGTAATTAAGGCGCATTCAGGTGTTGTCGTTAACATCAAAGTTAACGTAGACGTGGCAGGGATTTTATAGATTGCCTGTTATACAATGTCGTGTATTAATTGACGTGTAAATAATACTTTCATTATGATTTATTACGAGACGTTACGTGGTTGAGGATTTATGAAGTTCTCGGTGAATGATAATTGAATACATTCATCAAAACTAAAAGCGGTGATAGTATAGTGTTACCAACGTTAGTCTGTTAAATATGAGGATCTACGTTCGAATCACTTACTTCTAATTCCCTACAAGTTATGTGCATATTACAAGTTAATTGTAATTAGTTGCACTTGGAAAACATCGTGAGGAAACCTGCACACCTGTAAGTACTTCACAAAGTTCTTAAAGGTGAGTAAAGTCTACCAATCCATACTCAGCCAGCGGTCTGTTATGGGTACAAATGATGTTCATCAAAATAGGAAAGTTAGAATTGTGTTTTTAATTTGAGTACGCAAACGTCATAGAACATTTCGTCAAAACATTAATATAAGAAACGCACTGTCTTTATTTAAAATTTTTAAGTGACTTGCAATATTTGTTATTTTGTTAGTATATATGTTTGGATCTAATGTTGTAAACTGAATTAAAAGATCTTCCTTTTATCCTGTAAAGTTGAGATTTAGTTTTATGATACTTGACCTTAACTACACTCATTCTGATTGTCACTCGTTCTGTTTCAGATGATGGAACTCTTCAGGGACTAAGCAGAGTTGTAAATGGTTTTACAATATTGAAATGTCTAATCTATGTTTTTAGCGGTGCTTACTTCAGAGGTTTCTATAACGATGGATTTACTTACAGTTATTATCAAAATTGATTAAATAATCTGGTATTGTACTGCCTGGTGTGGAGATTGAGAGATATACTCACGGGGAACTTGGCGGAGTGTGTGTGCAGCGCGGGCGGTGCCGAGGGCGCGGGCGCGCCGGGGAGCGCAGCTTCAGGCGCCGGCGGCATCCTGTACGGTGGGACGGGGTCCACTGTACCTGCGGGGGTACAAACATTTATACTTACAACGAATCATCATATTATAACACGATAACACTTTATACAGACCGGTTTAAATATTCATATTCATAATCTCGGGATATTTTAATAGACAAAATAATACCAACTTAAACTATGTTGTGAATTTTTAGTATTAGCGCCATCTATAAATTCAGGTTTAAACTAATTGACAGCGTGTGGCGAATTGACTCTGAGAGGAGCACGTTTTAATACGCTAGTTTATCTTGTTCGATCCAGCTAAATTTTAACCTTTTCAAATCTATTATGTGCGAAACTTCGAAGAGATCTGCTACGACTCACTTAATAATATTTTATATACCTACAAACAATGTGTGTATCATTTTATTTTTCAGTGTATCATTTCCTGGTAAATTTAATATAATCTTATGATGTAAGAATCTCTTAGACACATAACTATTGCATCCAAAGCTGCATAATTTACCAATATCATTGCCGTGTAGTTATGACAGAATATCGTTTCGTTTTAAAACATTTTAAATTTTAACATACCGATGACAAGTATTGATCGTACCAGAATTCGCGAATTTAAACAGTTGTTTGTAAGTCGATAGAATGTTTAAAGGAGTTACTGCAGTCATTATTTCTTTAAATATGTAGTTACATGATTTAGTTCAGTAGACACTTTCACTACATATTATCTCTGTTAAATCTTTTTGTACGTAATTTCTTATGAACAATAACATCAGAAGACATTAATTAACGTTTGTTTCAGTGAAAAAAATATTGTGAAGAATCCTCCACACTAGTTTTTATTGTTATTGTGTGATGTCTGTCACTTTGTTTGATCAGTGTGGTGGACTGTGGCTCTTTGTGTAGTGCAACTGCCACATATTTGTCAACAGGAAAATATTGAATTAATTCAGTTCTATACAAATTTTATGTCCCGTTAGTTTGTGTCGATTAGCCCGTTAATTAACGCGTTAGGACACAAGTGCGACAAGGATAAAATGTATTTTTAACGCACGAATTAAGGAGTTAGAGCACGGATGATGTAGGAGTATGAGAGAAGACCGGAGCCCAACAGTGGGACGATTATGAGTTGTTATTATGTTGATGTTAATTTTATTAGTAAATATATAGTTATTGTAATCTGAATTTTATGAATTGTAGTTAAACGTTCATTGATAATTCATAAAATATATATTCTATAGATAAACATAATTTCCTTATTGTATATTTATAAATGTATAATAAAAATGTATTTCGATCAACCTAAATACCAGAATTTGCAGACGAATAGATTTTAATAACATTATTGAATTAATATTAATATTATTATAATAACAATTTAACGATGAATCTGTATGCAACATAACTTATCTAAATTCACTAACATTACATAAATGTTTCGAAAGCTGATGTTATCTAATCTGGTTATGAAATTATCCGTTGAAAGAAAACTGGAAAAGTGAGCTAATGCAATTTCCACTAGTTTTCCCATTAGTCGAGATTGCTCGGATGTGCGACGGCGGCGTAGTAAACAGTATATTTGTGTCTGCGCAAGTCATAAGCGCAAGCGGATATATTAAATAATAATTCTATTAAATCCAGAAACTTTTATGGTCTCATTAGGAACGTTACTGCTAATAATTAAGTATGAATGTTTCATATTTCAACGATCATATTAAACTACACGTATAGGTAATAATATTCGTAACATTTAATTCAAGAGTGGCACTGACTATCTATTTATTTATCAGCCTTTGAAGGTCCAATAATGGACAGTGACTACTGTAGTTGAATAGAAGAAACAATTATCATCGTGGAAGTAGAACAGTGACATGAGATATTAAGAAATTTAAAGTAACGATTGTATTTAATTTCAAGGGAAATATGGTAGCTTAAATGTTTTATTTAAAGATGTCTTAACTTCATGTTAACTGACGTGCACATGATTTTGTAGTATTTAATTAGTGAAAACGTTTCATTTAATTTCAAATCAAGTTTATTGCTTATCTGTGATAATTTACAATTCAAATAAGAGCGTTACTTTAACTCAAAACACTTGCGGTAATCAACTATAAATACCTTACACTATTTTAAATCCCAAACCTTCACTATATTGTTGCACAGAAAATCATTAGACGTTACATGACATTAGACATGTTAACGAACCATTAAACATAACATAGCGAAGTAACAAAATGGAATTGTTAGCACACTAATCGCATAAAGAGGTTTTGTGCAGCGTCATTAAATTAAAGATTATTTAGCACGTATTCTTCAATGCTTTAATGCAAAGCTTTGTCCAACTGACATCATTTCTCAATCATCCAAAGCGTTTATCGTAACTATTGTATTCTTACGACTCGCTGCCAACTTACAACTCGACCACGTACCCATAAAATAATGACTGGTCCACACTATTTCCTGTGATGGTAACTTATCGCCGTATTCATCAGAGATCGGAGCGAATTGCCGGGACCGCTCTTCAAATTGATATTATTAAGTTTAGCGTCGGCGGAGCGGGTTCGACACTAAAACGTTGCAGAAGAGAGCTTGGACTACTTTCTTGTCAGGTTTGCAATTTAAGGTTAGAAAACCGTGTTACTTTTAATGGGGGAACTTTAAATTTTAACGGGACTTGTAAAGTACTTGGCCTTCGATTGAAAGTTGCAAATGATGCAGCCTAAGTAGGGATAAATTTAGTTGGAAGTTGTAGTTTGGTATGGTAAAAGTAGACTGAAATAGGACGATTCATTATTTGACTCGGCATATCTTTTTCTTTAAATATACCTTTTCATGTATTGACAATTGACAAACGGTCAGACGTTTCTGATGGTGATGGGAACCTCATGAAACATGTAACATGAACTACCAGACTACAGCTGGTGGCTTCAAATTGTAGGGGATTATTATTTTTTTAAACTCTGACGTGCTTAAGAAGTAGACGTGCCACCCCGTGGTCATCGTCTATAGATGACACCTTTTGAGCCGTCGTCGCTAGCCTAGAAGAAAAGCTCTTTATACTTATTTTTTTAATTCTTTATCATAGTGCTCGAGAAACCCTCAGAAGAATGTTCTTTCTACAGATTGTATACGTGCGGTAGAAACGGTTGTGAAGTTTGGACTGTGAAAGTTTGGATCACTCGATCCATTCTATGAGAATGATTAAATAGTGATATTGAAAATAAACCACTTCTTTCATTGTGAACAATAACAAAATATAGTTAATGGTATCGCGCGTTACTTTACGGAATGCCATTATCATTAATTTATTATTAGTCTACTTTGCAACAATCCGCGATTACAATGTATGACGGTATATAATTTAAGACATGCGTGGTACCTCGCTTCCTCCTACAAAGGAACAAAGGCACTACAATAAATTAAAGTATATACCAACATACATACCACTACCAACACGTGTTTCGCTCCGAATCGGAGCATCATCAGGGTAAGTTGACTCTACGATTGTTAGTCGCTTAATGAATTAGCGATACTTTAATTTATTCGAATAATAACTTCACTTAGTTTGCACGAGCCGAAAGTCATACGATGCAGCATAAACACGGATTACCGTTCCACCAAGCCGATAGCCGATAGCCTGGCCGCTGCCTATACAGTATACGATGAATCAGCTGGCGAGTGCCGCTGGCCGGCCGCCTTACTTGTTTGTCAAGTGTTCTAACGGTTTAATGCAATTTCGGATCATTGTAATGTTGTTTTAATTAACGTACATTCATGCACGCGGTGAACTTGCAGAAATTGTAGCACAACCTATAACTGGTCAACTGGGTTTCCTCTCACAATGAGAGGATTTCAAGCCTCCACGCTGGTTAAGAGCGGATTGGCAAGCTTGATACACTTTTGAGAATATTATGGAGAACTCTCATGTTGGTTTCCACACGATGTTTTTTTTACTGAAACAAGTGACAGCTAACTTCTGAAATTTAGGGACGCGTACAGGATTTGAACTCAGTATCCCAAGATCGGGAGACGACTAGATTCTGCACTGTCCATATCGAAATTCTATAGCTCATGTCAAAGGGGTTTTTTTATATAAATAGCTGATAATCGAGCTAGCCATAGTCACCACTAGCATCAGCCATAGTGACCACCGATGCTTTGCTTTCTGATTAGGACAGAAGATAAAAAGAAGAAACATGTGCTTGGATGTAAAGCTTCATGTATTATGTTTCCAACCGCCATATGCCAGTCAATTGTATACAATCAAATCACCGTCTGAAGCTATGATTATTCTAGCTATTATTATTCATGCTTGTTTGTGATACTTACCTAATATGTGCATGTTCACACAATTCACACGCAACGCAGAGAAACCTATTGCGGAAATTCCATTGTCGAGAGTCTATACTTTAAGCACGAAATATTATTAAAGTTAAATACTACACAACTTGAGTACTAGTGCAGTAATAGTGCAAATTATTATGATAACGCTCAGAAATGAATATTGAGGAAAGTAACTTCTGTATGTGCGTGCGGCTGATAATATGACATAAAACTGATATGTTTGTCTTCAGACCGTGGTTATTTGAGATATATTATCTGTATAACCACGTCACATGTAGCAAGGAGTCCTAGGTTCTATAAATGACACTTATAATTTCGTTCACTTTATGAGTAATGATTAATAATATAAGAACAAGTTTAGATAAACGAAAGCTGATTTCAAAGATAAATTATTAAATAATTGTAGCATGTACTAAATAAACATTACGGTTAACTGGCCTATTTACATGAAAATAATTAAATCATTTTGATTTGTATATACTAATACACGATGTGATAAACATAAAAATATTTATAAACTATATTTATTGCAAAAAATCACGTTAGCAACTTTGTAGATAAATATATTAACAAAACATACGCGAACTTAAAATAAAGTTAAAAAATCATGAATAAATAAGCAAAGAGTGCTCTCTTTATATATCTGACGGAACCCGAAAACGTGTAACAAATTATACAACATCAGTTCGAATACCAATTATTATTAGACCACGAACATTAAGATTTAATAACAGAGCTCAGTGTCAAACCGATTTAACGTGACGTTAGTGATTGACACCGCATTGTCCGTGTTTAAAACTGAATCAGAATTACCATGATGTACAGGCCAAGGGCGGCCTGGTGTCTTGACGGGCCTCTTAAGGTGCTAAGAAGGCTTTGAATAAATTATACCACGTCAAATGAGGGCGTGTAATGCGCAAGTAAAGTTTTTATTTCTTTGATCTGTAATTGTTACTTGTTACATATATAGCAACTATTAGTTAGTTAGTTTATAAGATAGTTAGCACATGTGAATTAAAATTTGGACTTAGTTATGCAAAATGGATATAACCCATAGAAACCGTTTTGTTTAATTATACCATAAATAGCATCTCCACATCAACTTTGGTATATGCAAACGAATATTCAAAGTTGTATGGTCCTAATGAAATATTTAAATGAAATTTAAAAACAAGGTATAGGTTCTCTATTTTAATATAACAATTTTATTAAAAGACTTATTATCTCAAAAGCTAGTTCCTGTGGTTGGATCTATTTTGCATAACTACGTCCATTTGTACGTATGTAATTGATAGTAAACTATTCGTCTTAATAATTACCGGCTGGCTAGGTGCCAGTTTCCTTTGTCAAAAAACACATCATCACACTTGTGTGCTTGTCAAGGATCGTAAGTACACGATAAGTACACGCACACATGCACATATTTTTAATGCGTCACTTTATGCCAACATTATTATTAAGAAAATAATCGTTTGGCGTTATAATTCTATGCTTTCAACTTTACACGAGTTAAATGTACTGGTGTATTTCAAACAGTATTGAAATGGTATGGTTTCCTAGTATCAGTGGGGTTAGATAGGCAGGTCTAGTTCTTGTTCAAACTCGAGATAAAGACATAAAGCAGGTTTATTACGTCACAACTTACCGACACTTATCATTCTAGATCTATGATTGAAAGCTATAGCGAGCTGCTCTGAATGTTAAAATGGTTTTATTAGTCGTTACAGGGAAACTTGATCCAGGGAATGTTTTCTTTTAATATATAAGAGTTACAATACCATATCTCATTGATAATAACTATGTCGTCACTGTATGGTACATACATACTTGGAAAAAAAACAAATTATGTTCAGTAATAAATTATTTAAATAAAAATAATGCTTCAATATTTTTAAGGAGTGTGTATAAAGTATTGCAGAAGCGAAGCCAGAGGGATTACTATGGGGCAGTTGTACACTCCGGGGCCCAAAAAAACTGATTTGCCCGTTGTCGCGATAAAATTTCCGGTTCGCTTCCAAAAAAAAATTGGCTTGCTCCCTTTGGGTTAGAAGGTGAGTATTCCAAACTACGTTAATAAAAGTGATCATAGAGATCTAAGTCTTTCTGAGCTCCCACCTATTGTGTTCAACCCTAAAGACTTTAGTACATAAAAATAGTACCTACTTAAATTCTTAATAATCACAAGAATCTACTTCTTACCTTCTTTCTAAAATGAATTATTGATACACATGTCGAACATACAAGTGAAGTAGAACTCATACAATCTTTAGTAGATCTGTAATCTTTCCCACAAACAACCATTCTTATAACGCGAACAGGTCTCATGGTCGCAGGTCTACCTGGGAAAGTGTTTCCGCCGCTGACTGTAACTGACTTCCAACTTAAAGAACAAAACCATAAAGTTGTAAATTACTTAACAGAATGATGTAAGACGGACAGCCCCTTCCATGTTTATCGTAAACAGAAGTCGACTTTAACTTGTCAGTGACTAAGTTACTTTTAGAGTGACGTGATGTTCTGTCGATCAGCAGATGTTTTAAACCTTTTTTTGTTTATGTCATACTGGTACAATTTGAGGAAGGCATCTGTTTTGTTTTAAATCTATAATGACTAGTATATGGTGGCTTCTTGCGGTTAAAATGAAGGTAGGTAGACATTCTCGATTATTTATAGATTGTACTAGGTAAGTCATTGAATTGAAGAATGCGTTTATCGTATAAATAAATAAAACGTTCGCTCACTCACAGCATGACACGACACTAAGGTTACTTATAGTATACATAAATATTAACCATATCACAAACGCCCATGATCTGAAAACGTATCTCTCTCTGCTGTCTGCTGCGACCAGAATCTGGCTTCCCAGGGTCAGTATTAATTAGTAAGGCGGTTACTTAAAAAGCTATTAGTCTTAACCGTTTCGTCTCAAAAAGTTAAGACTGTACTCATTTCTCATCATCATTTCTCCATGAACCCAAGCCATGCTGCCTTAATATTCCTTGCTCAACAATGAACTAGGCTAGGATCAGTGATATCTTGTGAAGGTTACTGGTTTACATACAATCCACCATTAAGTTTATTGCTGGACATGTGGTGGTGCGGTTTTGACATGCCTCTAGATACTACTTTCCGAATATATTTTGATGGTTCTTAAATATTATTTTAACTAGATACATTGCGGGTTTATTGTCTGGAGTATTAAAGAGCACCACGCATAATGCAGTTCGTTCCTATCCTATCTTTATGATGCACTTAAGTGTGTACTATGCAGTTTGTTTTTGATAAATTATGCAGGATGTTGGTAGACGAAGTTTTTAACTTAATTGAAAACTAGCGAATTTTTAAACAAGTTGTTTATTAAAAATGAATAATCAATAGGAAAATATTTATACGATACGATGTCTCAGAATCAATCCTTCGATGATACATAAATTACAAATTTATACACAAAAACGAAACTAGTTAAATATAACATAACAAAATATGTTATATAAATCCACTTTAAAATATAAGAAAGTTGTATAAATACACTATTAGTATTAAAATGTGTCACAAAGCTGTAATTTATGTATTCAAATTCGGTTTAAGCGATAAATAACGATTACAATGGACCGGTTCAAATGTCTGGACAGTAGTCTGATGCCGACTGGTTATTGGCGGGTATAACCCGATAAGGAAACCACTCTCCTTACAATATAAATCAAGCATTTGAACATATAGCAATATTTATCTTTATTTATTCATAGAACATTAAAGAATTGTCCAAATAGTGCTGGTATGAAATACCAAGAAACCCATTTCTCAGTGCGCTCATCTGTCAAGCTACAAATTTCATAAACAACACTCAAGTATTACTTTGCTATATACGAACTCATTCTTTTTACAGCCTTGTGATTGGTTATTTTGTTGAGGAATACTTAACTATACTGTTTGAACATTGCCAAAGACAATGGAAATACGAATAAATGATCCTTTCGTTTTATACGTTTCGTAAATAGCGAGTTTTTTTTTAAGTGTTCATTTAGACAAAAGCATTGTGGTGGATTTCACGAAGGATCGTTTATGAAATGGCTTTAGTGACTCCATGCGTTCGCGAACCTTTTCAAACGGTTTTAAACATGAGGGAGAGATTTAAAATGATAACTCATCAATTACTATAAAAGTAATTGTTACGTTATCGATTAGTTCTATTAATAGACAGAAATAGCCTGAAACGACGAAAGGATCCCGAGCGGTAGCTATTGCTTGTCCATGATAATTTACTGCCCTGAGAATGTGGTAAGCTGCTTATGGTGGCTCTAAGCTACTTTGCTTTGCGGTTTTACGAGTAAGTGTCCCGGTGCAGTGCTTATGAGCGTCGCCGGTGCGTGTGTCCTCAAATTTTGTTCGTTCAGCGGACTCACATTTTACACTAATGTAAACTCGGTACGTAAATTAATTGTACTAAGTTATCGGGTATTACTAAGTTAGTCTACTTGCAACAAGTATTTTTTATAACCAACAGTTGTTAAGCCAATTATACTGAAACTGTTAATTTGGGGCGATATGATTTCTTTTTTTTTACTGATTGATACAATCTGCTATTTTTATCGTGTTCAATGGCTAAAATGTCAACGTCCAAAAGGTCAACATTTGGTCAACTAACTTGGTATAAGCGAAATAACTCTTCTTCTCTTCCCTTCTCTTTTATAACTTACACAAGGCGATAAACTGCTGATTTCCCCCCAAAATTCACCCACTGATAACCGTTGATGAAGTGTATTAAACACAATGACCACGATGTATCTACCCATGGGATACATGTGTAGTCCCGTGTTTATGAGTCATCTTTGAGGAACGTTATTTTAGCTGTTCGGACGACATTCTCAGAGAAACGATGTGGTAATTCACCATTTCCTTTCTCATGAGCTAATGTTGTGGTGCTTGTAGGTGCATTTACAACCATTTTGCTGAGTCTGTGGTTTGTCTTCATTCTCAAAGCCTCATTAATGACCTTCATAACATGAGGTGCGTTCAATGTTAGATGCAGTTAACATCGCGTGTACTTAACATCGTGTGTAGATAACATCATGTTTAGTTAACATCGGATGTTATAATATCTTGATCGTGTTTAGTTTGCATTTAGTGCAGTTACCTTCGAGTTCAATATTTTGGCGTATCTACGCAATTAGTATAACAAGTGAATTGGATTTTGTTTTAATATGATCTCTATTTCTAATTTTTTCGTTGAAATTATTTGTGTAACGTAAGGATACAAATAAAATGTCGACATTGTCCCTGACGCGAAATACGTTTCACAAAATTAAGCTGTTTCAAATGACTTTGCATAAGAACTACGTCATTACGTTAATTCGGTATTAAAATATCAGACGGTTGATTCCTTTTCTGGTTTTTGACATGCTTATAATAACATAAGTTATGGGTTTATTTTATACATAATCACATATGTAATACATAATCACATTTAATTTGGATACATGCAAAAATAAGACTAAAAATATTGTATGTTTTATGATAAGTTATATTGAATGATCATCACGGTTTAGTATTAACTTTCATCCTACTAGTCCTATTGACTTAACAAATGTGTTATTTAGATTATTAATATGTCTAGGTTCAAATTCTGCACGAAGTTTTCTAAAGTTAAGTCCGCTTTAGACGTAATAGCAACCTGCTTCCATAAAGGAAGAAAATAACCAGGAATCTGTAAGCTTGATAGATCTTTATAGCATCGTAAAAGGAGTGTTAAGTCATTTAAACGGTATCATCGTAAACAATTAAGACTAACCACTATACTACAATAGAAAAACCGAAGATTTATCTATACATATATATAAAATTGGAGTGTCTGTTTGAAATATTGAAATAACCGCTTTTTAATATAGAAACGGTACATACACTAAAATAACATTTTTTACAATTTTTGTGTGTCTGTATGTTTGTTCTGGCTAATTTCTGGAATGACTGGACCGACTTTGAAGGGACTTTTATTGGCAAGTAGCTGATGTAATAAGGGGTAAATTAGAAACCTTAACCATGATTAAACTAAAACACTTTTTGGTAAATTCCACGCGGACGAAATCGCGGGCACAGCTTGATTGTCATAAAATACGCGAGTTACTTTACAGTTTTTAATTATTATATAGATCACAGTTACTTTTTAAGTATTATTTATAGCCAAGTCAACATCCCCAGTTACTCTAACATCGGGTTGCAATCAAGCATTAACTTATACCAAATAAAAAAAAGCTATTACAAAAATCAATTGTTTTATGCAGGTAACTCCTACTCCGGTGATGAAAACTTATTTATCATTCAGCGCTCAGTAGATTTTATTCTTCATAGCGCTGGTTTTCTGGATAGTAGTTAAATGCACATAAAATATTACATCTTTATTTTATTATTTAATGATTTTGAGTTTTTGGAATAGAAATTATGAAAAAAAAATCATTTTTGATTTCATGTTTTTTAAAGTGCACGTTTATGCAACGTTCGAAATTATCTGTTATAGACACAATAACTACAAGAAAGAGGCAAGGACACATACCGGACCATCCGACGTGTAGAGACTCGTCTAACCGTTACAAACACAACATCGGGTGCTCATTCACTCACACGATACGATACTTAAATACAAAGAAACCAACAAAACTGTCGGAAGGTCGGAACTCAAAACAAACAAAGATTTTTAACAAGAACACCGAATGACTTCACGTTTGTAATATCAAAAGACATTCACCTCTGGTCGGTGCGGCGCGCGTACTGGCGGGCGCGCGGCTCACAGAACCCGTTTCGTAGAAAAAACCTCTTCCCGCGTCCGCCATCATACTGACCCTTTGCATATTTTCTCGCTCGATACTTATCATAGCTCCAGCGTTATCTTTGACTGCGTCCTGCAGCTTTTCAGGGACTAATTGAGCGTCTGGATTATCCGCTGGTCCATTTCGATGACTTTGTAAGCTTCCATTGGGACCATTTTGAACACCATTTCTGGGAGCTATGACTGGTATCCGACCATATACGGGCCCATTATTATTAATGTACTTTTGAGTGGATCCGATTATTCTCGGTTCCGGGCTCGGTTGGTGATTGGCGAATGCGTTGACTTTTAGTATCTCATTCGCTTGATGGAGCAGTTTTCGTTGTATGTTCTCTATTTCGGTTTTAGAAGCTTTCGAGTTCTCAGAGAGCTCAGCTATAAGTTGGTTTACGTTGAAGTTTGCCATTTTTGTTCCGTTAGTGTTTGAAGTTGTGGCTTCGTTGGACGCGTCGCTGGAATTGAGTTCCGATTCGTCGTTGGGTTTGATCTTCATGGCGATCTTGTTGTCAGGCGGGGTAACTACTATTGCTGGCAGTCGTTTGAGGTTAGTTTCCTTTGATCTACCACGTTTCACTTTCCTTACAGTCCTGGCCATTACATTGTTACTGCCTGACTAATGATGATTACTTGCGTTCGCATTTTTAACATCTTCCAGTAAAGAGCCCGGCCTAGCCTGCGGCTAAATAAATTCCATTAAAGAAAAAAGTAACAAAATCCAACGTAGTTTAATCAGCAGTTCTGTTTTATTGAGGCTTTTAAATTACTTCTGTAATTGTTGTAAAATAAATGACGTGTTAACGATTTAAATTACAGTGATTACAAATGGCTGTTTTACTGGAGATTTCTTTTACAGTTTTGTTGTGTAGGGAACATGGATAGTCTACAAACGGCTCAGGGGTGTACTATACTATGTACTTAATAGTTGATAGGATATTTGTTCGATTTGCGTGTGGTGGAACCGTCATCTATTAAAAGTTACATTTTATTTCACTTCTTCGAAAGGCTTTACTTCGTTCTTTGCAAATTGGGATTAAAATACTACTTTTTATCCAGAACCATATGTTTTTTACATACACGTTGAATGATTTGAATTTAGTATACGCTCAAATTACCAAATATATCAATCACACACTCTGTATGAACAAGTTACAGGCGGTATAAGAGAGGAAACCGTGTGCGAACTAAATTAAAAAGGTCTGGTTCCAAAATATTAATTAATATATTAAAATTATAATAAATATCACAATGGATGTTTCCTTCTTTTCCGGGAACTTTGATTTAATGGATGAGCTTGGATGGCTATTAAAATTAACATGAATTGTCTTTGGACTACCGATACTACTAAAATATATAATATATCAAACGAGACAAAGTCCCAAAAACTGCCTGTTAGTCCTTCCAATATCCTGTTACCATATCTGTAAAATAAATAGAAAGATCTATAGGTAGAAAATCAGTAATATATTCGTATATAGTTTGAATAAGACTGTGTTAATTAAGGTGTGTTAGTTACAGATGTCCATAGGCCAGATCTGATATAAATCTGTTTGCTACTACCATAGTAATAAAAAAACGAATTGCAACACGCGTTAAGATATATTTTAAACAGACAATGCGTCGTTGATAGCCTGTTGACTGAATAATGGTGAGAAAACTCATAAAGACGTTGCAGCAGAAACCGATTGCAATCACAATATCATCGTAAAAATAACGAAATATGCTATTTTGAACATAATTAAACATAGTTAGAGTGATATCTGTGTTAAATTGCACATGATTGTGGTGAAATAAATGCTTGGAAATCTCGTCAGGAAGATAATAGTTGAAGAAACCTGCGACTTTGCAAGTGACATCAGATCTGCTTAATTCATAATAAATTGATTATAAAAATGATTAGACGTCTTTAATATAAAATGCTTAGCAACAAGGATTAAAATTTTCTTATATATAATTAAGAAAGGCACCACCAATACATTAATATAATGATAAAAAGCGCTTTAACAGCGTTATGAAAGCTAGACTCATCTCTCAAATTCGTTTTAATACAGTCAAACAGCTAGTGAAAGTGTGTCGGCTATTATAAGATATTGGGATACTCATTCGGCAAAATACTATTGTGTGGATGGTGGTAAAAAAGAGTAAGTACTGTCGCACTGGCTCACACATGGCTCGACGATGAAAACAGAATATAGTATACATGTATTGTTTGAAAGAAAACATCTATACTATACTAATATTATAAATGTTTGTTTGTTTGTCCTTCTTTCGTGGCGCAAAGGAGCGTCAATATCGTAACATTTTGGTGTGGAGATAGTTGGGAGAATGAAGAATACCATAGGGTACTTTTCACCGCGAAAAAACATGTCATTTCTGTGGGAAAATTTATT
>DWPA01001070.1:0-20257 GCA_018251375.1 Calpodes ethlius
ACTTAAATCAATTGCTTAATTTTTTATGTTGTATTCTAATAATATAGTTTAGAATGAACACTTACCATTAGGAGAAACGTTTAGGTATTACCTGTCACCATCACTCACGGACCTGTCGTACTGAAGACATCACCAATGCATTAGCGGTCGAAAGAAGTTGGGGACCTTTTAGTATTGAATCTTCTATCGAAATACAAATAAAACAATTCCCGATTTTAATTGGGAGGCCAGATTGCTGAACGACCTCATTACCATGCATAATACAGTCAGATTAAATAGGATGGCACTGAGTCCAGAGCTCTTCAATAGGAAGGACTTGGCACGGTATCCACGTCCGTATTTCACCAGGGTGCATCATGAGGAAGGGAGGATAACTTGGACTCAAGATGTCTGAGGGCTCCACCCTAAACTAAAACATAAACGAGTATGTTGAAATATTTGACATTTCTGTGTCTTTGTAAGCCTCACGACATAACCACATGACGGATTTCAATTATATGTGATATGGGTGAACTTGAATATAATGATGTACCTGGTATGATCCAAAAATATCTACGAAATATTATTACAGTTAAAACATTGTCTGCGCAATATAAAGTTTTTGTGGTGATATTACACTTTCTGGAAATTATATTTGGAGTACATGACTGAGTAAATTAAATGAAAAATATAAGTACGTATGAATATAATGAAAAATAAAGCTTATACCTACACGTATGGAATAAAACTTTTCACGATACATATATTTTTTTATCTTGTCTATTCGAAGAGTCCTAGTTTGTTGCAAAAAGGAACTAAAATAGTTCACTTTTATCAAATTTAAAAAGTGATTTGAATTTAGAATATGAATATTATTAGATCTCTCATCATCAAAGAGACGAATCACTGAATTCGTGCGCTCAAGTTACAAGCTGTATGATACTTACACTCAAATCACAATTTTATTTTGCAGAATAATAACACTAGGACCATTTAATTAGTTAAAAAGTGTCTTCTTCAATGCGCCATTGGTTTTTGTTAGTTACACCTTATTATTTTTATAGGGGTGATAAAACGTAGAGTCCACCTAGCGACTCAGGATTCTACGTTAGAATCCTTAGTTATGTGCGGGATTCTAATTTAGAATCTTCCGCTCCGCTCTGGATTCAAAAAACACTTTTGTCTAAAAGGCAGTTATTTCTTGGATAATAATCTACAAATTTTATATCAATTACCTATTTACTATTCAATTTACATATATAACGTTGTTATATAACGTTGTTGTGGAAAATGGTGACGGTAAAACGTTATAAGTAAAAGTAAACTCCTCAGTTACATTAAACAATTAGTCCTAGCGATTGGATACTTTATTTGGCTTTCATCATCGTCATCTAAGCAGGATTCATTTCTACTATCATAAGCGACCTCAGCTGTTAACGCTTCATGTAGTTTTCAAAGACGTTGGGTTGTACGCGACTCGAATGTGCTCTTTTACAATCACGACGATTCTGTAGGGATGATTGATTATAACAATCATACCATGCCACCATACTATTACTAGTCGTTTAGAAATGCGGTTTATTAAAACGTAACTCGTGCAAAAAATCATACCGTTGTTTTTGCTAAACGCATCAATCTAGTTCCGTATACTTTAGTTTGGACGTATAGGCAAAAACCCATCATTAGGAGAGGCTCCGACCGCACATTCCTGTCCGCAAGTTGCTCTCTCATGACTGGCGAAATGTTTAGACTAACTTCGAAGTTCGGCCGTCAATGGGCCCCATAATTACTGCGACCCAACCCTCGACGCTTCACGCTGACCCACTCACCGTTTGTTTCCGACACGGAGGTTAAACCGCAAAGTATTTGAACAGAATACGCAAGTTTCAAGTGAATAACAAATAGCCACTGCTTTGAAAACTACTGATGAAGACATGTCAACAATTTGAGAGTATTTTATGGGTTGAGAACTTGATTATGATGTTGTCCCTTACGGCACACAACTTGCCATTTCTAAGAAAAAAACCATTAGATGATTTCCATCCATGTTACAAGTTTAAACAAAGGTTCCCATCTTACTGCAGCTGTATAATGGTTAGGGAAATAGCGTTAGGGACAACCCAAGTTTCATATCGAAACAGTACGCTTATATGATGATAGATTTTACAATCTACTTATCTGTCAGTTTCAAAATAAAAACCAAAATAATGTTTCCCCAACAGTAGTACATACTGAAACGGGACGTACTTCAATTAATTAGTATCTACGTGATTTAATGAATTTGAAATTTAAATGTTAAGATTGCAACAGCTATTAAACATGTGGAAGTAAAGGTTAAACTTGCCTGGATTGGTATATTTCAATGAAATGCAGGTTATATCTCAGAGCATCGAGTTGGTGTAGAGAATTCCTTAGAAAGTTATGCTAATACTATTAACGATCGGCGATTTAAACGCGAGTTCCATGAACCCAGTGTGAAACCGCTATAGCAGCGTTAAGAGCCTTACTAAGATAACACTTAGTTTTATTGTTTCAAAATGAATATTTCAAACAATTATAAAACCATTTTGTTTGTATCCTATGGTAATTATCTAGCCATTTAATGTTGGTATATGTAAATATATGAATGCGGTTCCCAGAAAACTTTCAGATGCAAAAACAATAAATGAGGCAAACTAAATTGATTCTGAGAATAGTGCGAACTTGAAATTATTTTTCTATCAACTAGTCGAAATATTACGTGAATTATCTGGCCGAATGTTACCAACCAACAAGAAGCACCCTGATTCCTAAACAATTGTCATCCGGTTCCTCACAATACGTTTAAATATTTTAAACTAAAGAATAATCAGATAGTACAATTAAAACCCTATTATTTTAGGATTTTAAAAATACATAATAATTGTAATTTCTTAAATATATACCTTAAAGAATAATTATAGTGAATGAGTAATGGTATTCTTATTCACACCTAATCCTAACAACTACGGTTTCTCCTACAGTCCTAATTGGGGTTAATCATAAGTGTCCATGGGCGGTAGAGGATGATGGCACTGCAAGCTCATTTGGGATTCTTATCACATAAAAATACTTTACACGTACTGTGAGGAAGAAACTATATAGGTATTTCGATAGGTATACTTTTGTCCCGTATTATATTTTCAAAAACCTTTATTTAATTCTGTGGTATTCAATTGCATATTAATGTCTCATATATTTATAATCTTCAAACGTAAATCATTTTTATGACAAAGAATTCGAAAAAAGTTTGTAACGCGGTAGTTCGTATCTTACGGCACAAGTTTTAAGAACAATTAAGGTTATAGATAAGTTATTATACAAGTAGTTGGACTTTAACCTCCCAGAAATTAATTCACAACAGTATAATTCGCCGTACACTTCAAAACAGAAAGCGTAAACATCCACGATACGCCAATTAAACTGATAGCCATGTAACGAATTTCTCATTCCGTACATAAAAAGCGTCCGAAGTTGTAACGGCGGGAAGAACATCTACAAATCATCCAGCGTTTTATCTTTTATCTCGATCTTTGCCCAGTGACAAGTTGACAACGTTTTTTGGACCAAACAATAAGATTAAGCGATACTAATATTAGCCGTAATATTAAGTGGCAATCGGAGTCCAATGCAAACAGCTCGTTGCGTCGTAGTTGCATTGTAGTTACGGAGGACTTCAATGGTAAAGAAAAGTATTTAGAAGAAGTTTCTTGACAAATTTCCGTATTCTTAAGGTGTTTTCCAAAAATCTCAACAAAAAAATTAATGCAGCGCTACTGTTGATTTAAACTGACCTTTTCTTACAAAATCAAATTTGTTATACTGGAGTTCGTACACAAAACAATTACAGTTTTCCTCACGATACAAAATCATTAAAAGCTCTTGTATAACACCTCCTTTCTGACTCTGTCACATGTCTGATTCTTAACTTCTCATCACTTGCACCACGGACAAGCCGGTTTTCGAGCGTAGACTATGAGTCGCACACGCAGGGCACCTGGCGGCTGATTCATGACTCTTTTTACTACTAAATTATGCCGCGGCTCGTTTATCCAGTTCTTGGACAGACTACGTGTGTTCCGAGAACGCCATTCATGCGCGCTTGTATGTAACGCAACTTGTTCCACGTCGGATCTGCTTCAATGAACTCAGAGTTGAGAATTCAATGTTTGTTTTGTTTATAGATTAGATACGAGATTTGAGATAGATGGAAAGTTTCCGAATAAGTATAATTGGGAAAGTGATAATGAGAGTGACACTTTAATCTGTGGAGGAAACTTTGAAATATAGTATTCCTAAAGAGATGAGAGCGTTTTGCCTGAAGGACAGGTACAGGCCTGAAACGTTTCAATTGGTCTAATACACGTATGAGATTTACTTACGGAATTTTTATATCTGCAGTGGATAATTTTTCATCAGAGATTTCTGTTTCTCTTTAATATATTTCGTTTTATTAGGGCCTTTGATCCTTATTTCATTTAAGTTCCTCATATCTCAGACCTCCATAATAATCTCTATGTTATTCTATGTACTAATTCTGTCCAAATTCTAATCCGGTACTTAGAAATCTTTCTGAGCCACCAATAAATTAACATTTCACAAATTTATGTACATGTATTCTCTTTACATCGCGTGTGCAATAGATGCAGTACTTCCCACGAGCGCGAACTTCAATAATTTGAAGCAACACCAACTTACATTTACATAGAACAAGCTACAATATCTAGAAACATCTCCGTAATATCGTCTTGTCCAAATACACCCTGGAACTTGTTCGCTATTAGAACGGAGAGGAGTATATTTTCCATGGCTGCTTTAACTAAATGTTTCGGGATAAGTATTTTATTGACGATTGCATATTTTTAGACTAGATTTTGCAGGCACCTTCGTTCGCATAGATGTTTTCAGTTGAAAAAAATCGCTGCAGCAATCTTGAATTAAATTCAAATTTGAAAACTTGTGTGATGTCAGGGTGTCGTTAGTGGTATTATTTCATTTAGACTAACATTTAAGTAAGATATAGTTATATAAATAATTCCTCTAATAATAATTGAAGTTTATCTATTAGATACACATTTCTTTTTAATTCTTCTATGTACTTTATTTATCTAGACTTTATTTTCGGTGTTACAACTAAAACAGTTTTAATTATTATACTTTATAGTCAGAAGAGTTGAAACTTTTACAAATATTAGCGAAACATAATAAGAAATTTAAAGTACCAATAACTGTTTTCTCAGTACAAAATATTTGCATCGATAATTCGAAAGAGAATAGCTACATTTACCTAGAACAAGCAAACGAGAAACATCTCCACAGGTATCTAGTTGAACATTACCAGGGTAACAGTGGAACGGAAGAGATTGCGTCTTCGATTTTATTTAAAAACACGCCCGAGGAACTCTCGAAGATATAAAAGTTGAGAAGTGAGCGTTTGAAACGTACTTCGATATACAATTTCGTAAGCCAGACGCAGGTTGGACCGGGTTTGCATGCAAAGCGAGTTCGATACCTCCTCACTGTGTATGTCGCTATTGATGGTACGTCATAATTTTAGAAGGTATATCGCTTGTATTTCTGAATATACTGACTGCAGTAGATTGCAGAGAAGTAAATGGAATAACTTTTGTATTATACGCTCCCAGGCAAGTAAATTTTGACAGCTAGCTTTCATTTGCAGACAAAAAAAAGAGGAAATGATTAGTTTATAATGCAGCTCGCTCTGTTTTCAAAGTATTATTTTTAATACCAAAAAAACAAGCGAGGTTTGAAATATCCTGATAAATATTCGTTAACTATTCCAATACTGAGCTAAGGCTTCGCCGCAGAATGTGAGGTTAGTAATCCGATGTATTATGCTAGCCAAATGTAGATTAGCAGATTTCAATATATTTGACAAAAGTGTTGAAAAGTTGCAGATCGCAGTTTTCCCCGTGATGTTTTCCATTACGGAAGCAAGTGATATCCAGTCCAATCTCGTAGATAACTTTGAGATAAATTTGTAGCACGAAATGGATTTGATGCCGAAACACCTTTGAGAGATTAAGTGTAAATGAATTGCTATTACAAATTCAGATAGAAAATTAAATCTCTATTTTTAACCAAAAGCATAAATAGATGTGCTTTCGTAATAATGATGGCGTTCAAGTAAATGTTACAACAAAAAGTCCTTTAATACACAGCGGAACGATTATTAATTATTATTAATTTTCAGATATTTAGTGGAAGATGTCTTTAATAAGTATCGTTTGGGATTCGCAGAATTATTTGTGCGGACTGAAAGGTATTATCCGTTTATCATTTTCAATTATCATCCTAATCAAAAACGAGAAACATTTTAGTGAATATATAAAATATTAATTTAATCTGTTAAATATACGTATTTCGACGATGTTTTTTCTCAATATCATGTTAAAAAAAACCCATAACAAACTTAGTAACCAAAGCTTAAACTTTAATCGCACGTAAACCTCTACCCTATCAGCACTTCGTGGCATTATCTTTGTCTACTTTCAAGCGCAGTATTTATTACAAGTCATTGGACCTGTTTCCTGGGACATCATTCAACGCCACCATAACATCGACACGACCGGATCTAAATGCATTGGAGTTTTGGACATAGATTAGTCCGGCTTTGATAAAGTCCAATTTAGATAGAGACCCGGGCTGCTATTAATGTAATTGAGTCGGTTTAATATCGGGATTTGATTCAAGCGGTGCTTGTTTATTTGAGCTCGCCTTTTGTAGTTTGTGGAAGATATATTAAGTTTTGTATCGATCAAAGGAATGGTACTTTTCTTAACAGATTCAAATGTATGTTTTGATTTATTTACGCATAAATTCGAAGAACATTAGTGTTTCATTTCACTATCTATCTATCAGTCTTTGAAGGTCCACTGCTGAACATATGCCTCCCCTTATTTGCGCCACTCAGACCAGTCCTGAGCCTTCTGAATCCGCGGAATGTCCGCTGACTTCTTCGGGTCGTCAGTCCATCTGGTTGCGGGGCGACCTACTCACTTTTCTCAGACATGGTCGCCCTTCAAAGACTTTCTTCTTTCTTCTCCAACGGTTACCGGTTTCTCTTATAATTCTACGAAAGATATGTATTTCAAAACTAAGTCCCCTCTATAGTTGCTCTAGCTAAGTATTACGTAATGGATTTCCAGTTTGACGGGCGATAATATTTATGCGATGAATAAATATTTGCTCAAGATTATTTGATTTGTATAATAGTACGGGCAGCTAACTTTTAAAATGAAAATGTACTTCTATAACACATATTTACCCTTTCTTTATTTTCTTTCTGGACTCAAAACTTAGTCTGCTATTTTGGAAAACCAAGTAATATGAGCTTTCTTAAACATCTTCAATTTATTGTTATTATGTTCATCGATTCTAGTCCGTCAGCTTTGTCATCACGTGGGTTGCACATTAGCCAGCCAAAATTAGCACAACAAACAAGTTTACTTCTTCGATAGTCGGGACATAAAGGATGTTAAGTGATGTTGTCTATAAAACCTCTTTCGGCACTAGAAACATCGCGAATACGATAAAAACATTCCAGATATGAAAACGATTCTCACCCGTCACTAATTAGTCGACGACGTTCGTGTGAAAAATTCCATGGCGTAAAAAATCTGTCTCCTAACGCCTTCACTGCGACCGGCTGATCGCTTCCAGCAGGACGTTACTTTTTACGTTATCCACGGGATAGTTCCCATGAGTAATACAGAAATCTTCGTGAAGAATGTTAAGCTGCTGACAGACAGGTGCTGTGCCTTCAGGGAACGAGGCATAAATATGGATGTTCTTTCCGGCACCTTGGGTTCGTTAAGAAATATTTTAGCGGTAATATTATTGGGTTGTCCGGAAAGTTCGTGCCGATATTTTAGGACAATTAAAACGCAGCTCATTCAAATATTGACGAAGTAACGAACCGTAACAAAACATCTTCCAAATATGGCTTGAAGATATCCCTTTTAGAATATGTACAGGGTACACATGTGGTACGTTGTCAATAATTGTGACATATGGATGCTTCAATATACAGATTACCTAGGTTATAAGTGCGTCACACGTCCGAATCTAACTTGAACTTAGAAAATCTATAAAATCTAATACCAACATCGGGTACGTTTATATATTTATGATACGAGACAAGCGAACTACATGACTAATATAATTGTGATATATGGATTTAGTCAGTCAATCGGTCGCATTTGACCAGTGTAATGGACTATAACCTGTACCATGTATAGTGTGAGAGCAGACTCGAGCCTAGCAGTGGAATAATTATGAGTAGTAATGATGATGATAGATACATAGATGATAATTTTGTTTGTATTTAGTACGGATTAAACTTGGAACTCAGAATCAGTAAGTTCATCTACTATGAAATGATAATGATGTTTAAAATATAAGAACTCCATAAAGTTCAAATCATATAACATAAAGTGCAAGAAACAAAGACTAAATTACAAAGTATAGAGGTGCCTTTAAAAGTGAGGAGTAGTAAGAACTTCGCTCAATTGAAAGGTAAGCGTGAAGAACCAATAATTCGAGACGGAACGAATCGATACTTGTCGAGAAGTGTCGGGTTGCTTGCGTGAGGTCGCGTTCGTTTACACATTGTTTAAATTGAATGTTTGATTATATACATATATAAGAACCAGATGTTGCCCGCGGCTTCGCTCACGTGTGAGAAAAGAACAGCAATTAAATGGTTGTCAATAATTTCATGGTTAAAACTAGGCAACGCTTTGTTGTGAGACACTTACTTGAATTTGGCTAAAATATACATCAGGATGGTTCTTTTGGTACTCCTCGTCCTCCCAACCATCTCCAAACCAATATCGTGCTATTGCGACGCTCCGTTGAGGCACGAAAGAAGGACAAACAAACAAACACACTTTCGCATTAATAATATGATTATGGATGTAAGAAACTTTACCATAACACTTATTTCTAAAGATTACGGTATACCCAAAATTAATTTTCAACAAGTACTTGTGCGTTATGTTCTTAGACGCGTTAAAATTTAAACCTCAGTTCTAGGATATCATAGTCAAGCGGCTATTTACAGGTAAACTGACATTGCATCTTAAGGAATAAAACTTATTCTATTTTTTAAATTTCTATAATATAGGCGGAATCTTAGTAAAGTCGCTCATACGTCTATATGTGTGCCATATGAAAATTCCCCCAAATACATACAGAGTTCGTTGACCGGATGATCGTGTAATTATGAAGCCTTATCTAATTCTAGTTTAGAGGGTATTTTTGCATTGAAAAAAGTAAGAGAACATTAAATGATTCAAGTGAATTATCGAAAGAATAGACTGTATAAAGAATGATTTTTAAAATATCCAAATTATTGTATTATATTAATTATAAATTAATAGTACTTATTAATGGATGTGATCTTAAAAGGAACCAAAAGATAATTGAGGATAATTCATACATCCAAAACAATATTACGTAGTTGTGGCTTTCCGCTAACATCGTTCTAACACTAACTTCTATAAGGTGAAATAACTCGTGAGTAATTAATAATGACAGCGAATCAAGCAACGAAGCTTGGAAGAACTTCGCCAGTAATCTTTTGAAGTTCACTTCGGAAGTTCTTTGTACCAGATTGACTTCAATAACTAGGTCTGTGTGTTCGGAAATCTCGTTGAAGCTGCTTTAAGTCTCTCGGTGAATTTCATTTGCATTCCAATGGATTTTATGTATGTAGTTTTCGCAAACGATTTGGATCGAGTATCTATTTGTAACGTGCTTTTAAGCCATGACTGAATACTAGAAGAGATTTTTAAATCTTTTAAAACACATTTCACTAATTCGTTCTGTTTATCCGTTATTTAATCCTTTGGTAAATCGAGCATCCCTCAAGGCTGCGTATCTGTTACATATGGTAAAAATAACGGTTATAAAATGCGCTCATTTCACTACGCTATCTAGTGTCAATCAAATCAAACTAAATCAATCGTCTAAACCGATAAAGTATTATTATCTGTAATTTCTAAAACTAGATACAAATGTTTTTTTTACTGTAGCCTTGAAAAATATATTCTTTGACCCCATGCTTTACAATCTCCTTCAAAATAAATTTGGTGCTTACACGGAAACACACACACACATACACACGTTCTTTTTTTTCTGCAGTTCAAAAATTATAGAAATATTAACATTAATGCGTCATAGACTTAATCTACACCTAGGTTTTACTTCGGCCTGATTGAATTCCTGTTGAGTACTGAGCTGGAATGTTTCGCGTGAAATCACAAGAGAGATCGTATTAAAGTTAATGTAATAGTCCAGACACAACACGGAATTATAACCATTACAAGCGGAGCTGCGTTTTAAAGGACATTCAGTTCAAAGCAAGATCTTATTAAAGTAGGAAAAACATCCACCCACAAAAAATATTACTAGCTTGGTAGTAAATTGAATTATTTCTGTTAGGTACTGATATGAACTGTTTTATTTAATGTTTATATATATTTATACTTTATTATACCATAATTGCAGTGGTATAAAAGGCGGCTTAATGCTAAAAGCATTCTCTACCAGACAACCTTTGGACTAACCACAGATTAGTGTTGGCGGTATTAGAGTTACGATAGCAGAGTGCATAAAATTTTTTACCTTTCATTATTTCTACAGTTTCAAACAGTTAAGTCTAGGAAACGGCCATGCTCTTGAAATTGATGTACAAAAAATTGGCGATTTACCTGTAACAAAAGAAAACATTTATAAAAAAAATGCATACAGATTAATACTTATGTCCCTGTTACATATGACTTCAAACGTGCGAATTAATCCGCTTAAAATTACATCACGCAAATGTGGCTAACAATTTCACGATAATTAACACGTTATACACAAATACGAAATCCATCAATTAATAATATGCATAGATCAATACAGTCAAGAATTTAACTTGGCAATTTTATCGCATTAATTAAGGCGCATATGGGTATAGCCTTTGATATTAACGTTAACGCAAGTGTGGGAGCGACGTTACGAAAATCCGCCATCTGACAACAGCCATTTACGTGGCACGTACTTAGATGACAGCCCCGATTGTGAATTGAACCCGGGACCTCTCACTTTGCGAGGTTATTTAACTAACTTCAACTCTATATATACCGTGTATTTAAGAAAAACGTTTCGTAATACGTAATATATACTCATAATATAACTGATGGAATGTGAACTGTACTTATTGTATTTTTCATACCACGCCTACGTCAGAATGATCATTCTCAATTCAAAATTGGAACAGCACAGATTAATATAAACGTTGACAGATGTCAACTGGTATACGGTAAATAATATTGGAATTATTTCGGTATCGCTCTGTGGCATATTATTAGACTGAAGACGTGAGTGATATTGAAAGCTTATAAGGAGAATAAACTCCAAATTGTTTTTATATTAAATGGAATTGAGACTGCTCTGATTGTGACGTCTTCAATACGTGTCATTGTCGGAGAGCGAATTAAAAAAATACAAGTTTATACTTTGCTTGCAATGTTTGTTTGTTTTATAGATTGTTTAGTTTGTTAGTTGATATGTATGTTTATTTGGGTCAAATCTTGCAAGATGTATTAAAATACTTTTACTCTATGAAATTGAATTTAACATGTTGCTTTGATGGTACTTATGTAATCTCTAAGAGCTAATCAGAAATAGTCTTTAACAATACAATCGTAGATTGGAATTTGAAATATTTTAATGTATTTTGGATGATAGATAAAAATCAAGAACAAGCAGCTTTACAGCTTTGTACTAGATCGGCAACGCGTCAGAGATTTCCGCGGCGATAATAATGCGGTTGAGAAATGGCAACCACTTACCTCGTTAGCCGGCTATTACCGTATAAAACGGGATATTACTTAACATGTATCCATAACTTATGACAATTGGACCGCAAAAATGCAATTATTCATAAAAAGGTCGCGCACAGCGCCAAAGCGATGCTATAATAATTATCGCTTAATGTCTTGTATGCGAACACTAAGCGGATTACTGCGCTGGCCCGCCGAATTAATAGCTAGGGCGGCCGTAAATCACGCGATAATATTCACTACAAAGAATCTACGTCATAGCCGGTTTGAATACGGAACAAGTTCTAGAATGTTTTGAATACATTTTCGAATGTATGCTGTAGGGTTCCAGTTTTGAGAAACAGATAAATCTATCTAAAGAGACAAATGAATCTAAAAGATAAATCTATTCAAATGCGTTTAATTATGTATTAAAACAAACTCACTTAGGAAAAAACAGCGAAAGAATAAATAATCAGCATACATTTTAAATAATAAATTAAATTATCAGAGTTTCAATGTGCGTGATATTCTTATTAATATATATTACTTTTAAACTCTACAATTCATTATGGTCTTGTTGCTATCTACAGGAGTCAATGACTCTGTTTGTGAAACAGACATGAAACATGTAATTTTCTTTTTTTTATTACAGTATCTTTTTGACTTGTTACCAGGAACATGGTCATGAAAAACTGTGATAGTTTATAAAACTAGAATGTCTTAAGTTTGATATAGATTTACACATTATTAAAATTAATATGACTTTATAACAGCACAAACAAGCAACGGACCAAAATAAATTGACCCAAAAAGACAACAAAAAATACATTTAAGTCTGATCATTGCTCATCATTTTAACTGACGCATTCTTCCATCGCAAAAAAATGACATTGAAATATTTTTCCTAACAAAAAATGCGTTCATAACTTAAGGTTTCTCAATACAACTAATTACTTGATCAAGCTTGTATGAAAGTGCAAACTGTAATTCTACACTCGCTTTAGCAATCCTGCCCGAACACTCGTTATACTGCATAATGCAATGCTCACTGCAATGTCGGAGCGTAATCTCACAATTGTTAGTTGCAAAAATGCTCGAACAATTTAGCTTGCAGATTACATAAAATTATTCGGTCATGCACATCAAATATTGCTAAGAATTGCACTATGTAAGGAAATAACGAAGTTTTAAGGCGCTTGTCTCAACAGCTTTTATTTCCACAACAGCTGGAAGTAATGTTCGACGAGGGTTTCAGAATACCATGAATATTTTTTTTTACCAAATCTAAACATCACGTTAGACAGCCTTCATAGAGGTGATGAGGTAATTATTAGAATTGTTATTTGAATTATTTGAACAACTAGGAATAAAAATGTTACATAACATTTTTTCGATACGATTCAGACCGAAACACAGTCTATAATCTCTTTTAGCCAAATAATTTGTTAGCTCCCAAGCTAACCCCGGACGAAATGCACGACGGATACATATCTCACTTATTTCGGCTTTGAAACATTCGCTTGAAGTATAAACTTCAAAAGCTTTACTTCTTTCATATGTAGAATGAAACAATAATTCAGTCACTGTTTGTTGCTCTGTTTTATTTCTTTCTATTTCTTGGCCTTATTTTCCTTATTTTGATGCACCATTATTGATTGTAACTCTTTAAACGTCAGCAATACGTCAGGTGGCTTTAGCCATTACGCCATTGTTTGAAAACGGCAACCGAGCAGTTGTTAAAAAAACGATAACAATCTTTTAACGAGCCGAGAAGTTACACGTAGAATAGGGAGCGCACAACAATGGGGAACTACGACCCATATAAGCAGGAATTGGGTTAACTGCGGCTCCCTCTTTGAAAGGTTACAATACAAATACGGTTTTTGAAGCCCGAGGTGTAGAAGTTTGGTCACCGGTAGTTGGCAGTACATAATTAAATCCACTAACTCACACGATAACTTAGTTCGTGAAGTCAGGGGTCAACTTATTTTGTTTTCTTGGTTTTTTTGTCTCCTTGAGTAAAGTAATATTAATTTCTATTTACAGTTTATTCGTGACCATGTTTCATGGTATAGAGTCAAAAATATACTGTACTAAAGAAAGAGAAAGTTATATCTTTGAGATATGTTTCACAAGCAGACTCGTCAAATACTATATATAGGTGGCAACAGGCCCATAATTAATTATAGAAATTAAGAAGAAGTAAACAAAAGGTATAGGATAGATGTTCAGCACGGCAGTAGTCATCTAAAGTCAGGTGGTGTATCTGACTCTTTGAAGAAAAGGATGATGACACTCATTTATACTTTTAAATTACTAGGGTCACAGTTTTTATCAACCCAAGCAGAACTGGTAGCAGAGTTAATGGGTTGATTCTATGTAACAAATGGAATCTATACAGATAAATTGTCGCTAAAATAATTATTACTTCGATATCCAATCTTAGAAAGCATTAGGACCAAATAAGATCAATTCCCATAGCAATCTTCGGCCGTCGTAAGCCGAAATTCAGATACGCAGTACGTACATAGCCTGTAAATCAGGCAAGTTTACGAGTTATCTCGCGAGGTCTCCATCAAGCTGCGGATTTCCTGAGCCAGCGCTATCCTTTCAGACCTGAACCCCCATAAAAGACCCCTGCCCTTGTAACCTCCTCGATGTTGTTTAATGCTCATAACTTACTCACGAATAGGCTGTTACGTGCGGGGAAAAACTTTTGCGTGTACGCACGAATATGAGCTTTTAGAGTTATGACCCCTATTCAAAATTTAATTCGACTTACAAGAAAGACTTACATTACTTGTAGAATTGGATGAGTTTATGTCAAATAATTCAGGATTTTCTTAATCAACTAATATATATCATTTGTTTAAAGGTGACCTAGCCTTATGAGAGTTCCGCTGTGCGTGATTAGTCGTGAAGAAATAGCCGACAAGAAGCCCATAGCTACCTCGTTGCCCATAGACGTCGATAATACCTTAGGCATCACAGATGCGCTACCAGCAAAGAAAGAAGCGAGAAGAAGGAACAAAGAAAGTACTGGATCTCCATCTCTTAGCCAAAACACGACGAGTTGTTTGGCGGCTGACTTAATCAAGAGGAATAGTAGTTACTCGGGCAGGCATTACGGAATCATACGTAGTTTTTTTATGTCTATGTTTTTTATCTTTGTTATGCTGCCGTCGATCGAAACAAATATCGAATAAAGTTTTTTTCCATGTCGTGGTTGTTATGACTACAGATACTAGCAATCACGAATCCTTAAGAAACATCTCAATACGACCGGTAGGTATAGAACTTAGGGCACTTCATTCAATACATCACTATCAACTAAATCATTCAATAAACTCATCCTAAACTGTACACTTCGCTTTAAGAGTTATATTTAGTCAGATATAACTCAAAATTTTGGAACAATAATTCAGTCCAAACTTTAGGCCCCACGTTTAAGCCAAGTTAAACTCTGAATTTCCCTATGGAGTATCATTTTCTCATAAATCAACCCTTCGTGGCGGGTCGCCAAACCCTATCACTAGGACTACAAGCAACCAATCCCGAGTGATTAATTGATTAACCGAAGGTTAGTTTGCAAGTAATTTACTTGATTTATTACTTTAAACTCAAAGCAGAAATTACAGTGTGGCAAAAGTCAGAAAGTTCACACGTGCAGTTGTGCTCCGAAATCCATTGCAATAAGAGTGGAAGTGCCTCGCACAGGAAATCATCTACGTCCCTTTAACGCGAAATAATTAACTGAACCAAAGGGTGCAAGTGACGACGCCAGAGTTAATGGAGTGTGTAAGATGTTTAGGTAAAATGTGTATGATATTCATAAAAGCTATAATATTTTAGAACTGTATATAAATGAAAGTGACAGAAAAGAATAATCGTTCTTATAAAATAAACAATACATCACAGTAGTTATATCCATGGTACATTATAATTTCAAAGAACTTTAATTTTCGGAATTTAAATTAAATATGGAACGTTAAGTGATTTGCAAAAAAATATTTGACAAGTTGCTTCTCGAAAAAAATTTAAAGTCGTTAAAATCCACGTTGTAGATTTTCTATGCAAAGGACGAAATGGTAAAATAATAATTTAAAATTAAAAAGAAATATTCTTTTGTAAGTATCTATTGCACTAAAAGTAAAAACTATACGAGCCAGATCATAGAGATCTGGCAAATAGTTACCCAATAGGACCTTAAGACAAATGTACAATATAAAATGGTTGCTTCCTCTAAAAACGGAAAAGTACCCAAAACCCATTTATCTTTAACAATAGTGATGTCAATCTTCGGAATCTGCATTCGACAAATTGATTTCCCACCGACGTAAAAATGGGACACGAAATCGATTGACGTGGATGGCTAATGTCAATACAACGTTTACAAAGGACCCGTGATTCAGGGACTCAATTTCATAACCTCTAATTGCCCTTCGATGGATAAGCGAGCAGGAAAAGGTAGAGCTTTTTGATGTCCCTTCCGTGCCGTGACTTAAGAAAATAGACAAGGAAAGGTACGACAAAGAATTTAATTGATTCGCGACAAGAATTCTTTGAGACTTAGAATCCTGTTCTTTCTATATCTGTTATATTGAAAAAGTTTGGCTTCAATTTGATATAATCTTTCTTTCTGAAGTTTGTGAGTTAGAGATTTATTCGTAGGTTTTCCCGTTTCGATGTTTAAATCTTGTGAAATACATTTTTTACTTTCGACAATACTTTGACATGAAAATTTAAGTTGTCTCATTAGTTATTTTGTTTTGAATTACAAAGTCGAGTTTAAAAAGATCTTTCCACATTTTTTACTTACTGCTCTCAATGTCAATTAGTGGAAAATAAAGATATCTTTAACATATACTTTTTGAAGCTTCACATTTCAGTAGTAATATGTAATAAAATAACATAATACTAATTTCTAAAAGGCATATATTTGTTCAATACCCGGATTGTTTCGTACAAAAGTATCTTAGTAATAAGAATCTTGACGACTAAGATGTTATTTTCTTACCCACGCTCCGTAAATGAACGGAGCAAAGCAATAGCCAGCCAACAAAAGAAAACGAGAAATTAAAATCAACTGAGGCATTACGGTAGGGTCAGCAAAATTGTAAGGCTACGTGGACTTGGATGACATTGGGCGTGAGAAACTTTACTCAAGAGTTGTACGGAAGTAATATATTTTTTTATATGAAATTTATAATATTGCCACTTTCGTTATTGCCACGGACGCTTCTGTCAAATGTGCAACTGCTACGTAACTTGAAGTGAAGTATATGAATATAAGAAGAATGTCGATACTAATAAATATGCAGATTCAATTAATCCGTCGTTGTCTAAGATGTCTTTAAAAAAGTTATTGGTCGTTACATGAGAAGTTACATTTGCGATTAACTTCAAATAAGGCCGTAATTACCATTGAGATTCTTTACAGACGTTAAATATGGAAGTGGTTATTTAAAATTTTATGTATATCAGTGTAATTTTTGTAATAGAATCGAAGTCGTATCACTTATCTATGTATATCAACGACATTTAATGATAATAGATACAGTAGGCACTTTAAACATATATGGTTCTTAATTTCTCACAATATTGACAAGTGCCGTTTTTAAACTCTGTATTGATGCGGAATTCTTGAGTTTTATCTTTCTAAAGTTTTTAGACAATTTTTAGATTTGAAAACATTACTGAACATGGAGATGAAAATGTTATGATTAGAGCCATCATTATTGCTATTGGTCTGGGATTCGTTCTTAAAAATACTGTTACTTTAAACTGTACTAGACAATTCTGGAACATTCTAAGATCGCGATGATGGTCTCTTTGCTGCTTCCACTGTAGTAACTGCTTATTATTATTACATGAGAGGAATGCTTGGCATCGGTTTGATCTAAGTGGCTCGTTGCGTGACCGGCCCTGAGAGTGGCGACGGTTGTCCATTTTAAACTTAAGAGTGCGGCGAGGGGACACGTTTAAAGCGTCCGTAATCAAATTTCACTCGAGTCTTTAAGGGTTAAAGCCGGCAACTTTGAGCCTCCCTAATAAATTATATTGCCGACAAAACTGCTCCCGAGTGCGACACAGTTCGTTGGTTCATCTAATTGGTCCAAATTCGAGTCGACCCGGCTTATAATTGGACTGGATTCGGGGTCGTATGCGCTCCGAAATTAGTACAAATTCGAACATTGGCCGGATTAGGCGAGTCGCGGAACCGCAGCACTAATGTGCCCCTAGTCAAACATACGTAATAAGTTTAGACTCGTAAAGCTAATGAAGATCCGTGAAGACGCAAAACAAATTTTGAAGTAAGTTTGGGGTTTCGACTCAAACTTTCTGGAGACGCAACGTCATTTTGAATACAATAAATTCATCCTTAATTAACGCCTGCCGACTCCCGTCCAACTTGTACGTGCATGTCATGAGATATCGTCACTACGCAGGGCCAAAGTCTTTTTAGTCGACGTTATCTTTCTTTAAATATTCTCCGCAAACGAAAACGAGCTCATCTGCAGATTTTGGACTTAGTTAATAAGAGATTAAACTTAATAAAATTTCGTTCATTACTGGATGTGACACACTGTTATCAAGTTTGTACCTAAGGTATACTCTAACTTATAAACTAGGTCTCCATGTGTCGCGAGAGCCACGTAATATGAAAGTATTGGATTTCATACAATACAAGCGAACTTTATATACAGTTTGTTGAATGATAAAATTAGATATTCAATTATTCCAACATTGTCATATTGTGTATGCATAAGTATCATTGAGGTACAAATAACTAATCTGATAATAAAAGAAAAGGTATATGATGAATTCACAAAATACTAAAAGTAATGATCATAAACATTCGACACATGTCTACTTATAAGTAAAGATTTAGAAAATGCATTTTTCTTTAAGCTTCACTCTTTCTTCTCGGCAACACTTAGGTAATGTTTTTTACTTTTGATGGTCAGCTATTTATATCAATTGTTTTGCACTGTAGCATTCAAAACTATAAAATTTCATAAAGAATACAACGTAGGTTGCAAATTTTTATTAATTTAATCCTATCTGATACATACACACAATATGGATTTTAGTAGCATTCAATCAATGCCGAAGCTCAAATCCTGGATAGGGGAAATGATCCGTTTTACTGGCAGGATCAATAGCGATTCTGTATTCAATACTAGCAGAGATGATTTGGCCACAGATTTAATTGATACACAAACGTACAGACGGTTCTGTGATCCGAAGGCTACCCTTTGCGTATTACATCCACGTAAGCCCCTTTGAGGATTTTAATTACAGTTACGCATGTAGACATATTGCTCGTAGATCAGTAGCGCGTGCCGTGAAAGTTATTCCTATAATCACTTTTCGCAGGAACGAATTCTTAACAAAGCGTATTCTCCAAGATTCCCAATTAAACCTGCGACAATCCCGTCGAACTTCTCGAGCGACAAGTTCCGAATCTTGTGAAAGAATTCCTCTCTAATTAGTATAAGTTTATGCATTCGGAGGTAGAGCACCGGTGTGTAGCTCAACTTTTAATTACGGCAACATTTCGCCGTCAATCAGGAATACTTCGGCCTCTTTTTATCCTTGACTCTCGATAAATCTTTGGCGCCATTATTCCGAGATTAACGGCGGCCGGCTGCCGTGTTCGGAATAATGTTTTTGCTTAGCTTTCTCGGCGTGCCGATGAATTTATCGAGTTTCGCGCTCGGCTTCGCAGGACCAGTCGAGGCTGCGTTCAGGTGGAAGAGATTCGCAATCGACGCTCGCAGTGCAACGAACACACGAAGCTTTTAAATGACTGGAAGCATTTGATGCGAATCTTAAGTTGCACGTGCTAAGTTGAACTTGTGACTTTCCAAGCCAAACATTGAACAAATTAATAGCATAAATACAGCAAGATAATGTCAAATTCAAACAATGACAAAAAGAGAATGATGGACATATGATAGGCAAATACAATTCAACGGTAACTAAATTTTGACCTATAAACATCATAAGAACCAGACAAAAGGGAAAAGCAACATTGGACTTTATGCTCAATTATGACTATTAAATTTTGCACTCATGATTTTAGTACGCTATTTTACATTTAAGTATCTCCTTTTGAAATCCGATTTTTATGCAAATATTAATAATCTCTGTAAAAGCTGCCGGGCTGGATGAAGCGGTGATAAAACAATTTGAAGTGAAATGACGTCAAAATTGCACGTTGCCAGAATTAATAACGTTAGGCACGGATTCTATTTATAGTACTTACTCCTTTTAGCTAAATCATTCCACCGAACGTCAGTCAGAATGGTTGATTCCGTTGAGTCTAGGTTGTTTCGATTTTGATATTATATTTTATAAGTATATTGTTGGAATATAGATATAGACAAAATGCACTTACAATTTGCTGTAAACATTTA
>DWPA01001071.1:0-20254 GCA_018251375.1 Calpodes ethlius
TTCCGTAAAAGGTAAAATTTAAGAAACATATGCATTTTCTTTTGGAAAATCTGTCTTTAGAATCAAAAGCAAGTGAGATAACTGACAATAATTTATTAGACCTTGTATCTTTACAATATATATTTCAGTCTCAAAAGAAGTGGTATTTTTTGTTTTTAATATTATAGATAAACTGCACCGTATTGCGTAACACCATATGATGGAACTACTGTATTTTATCAACGACGTAAATGCGGTCTAGACGAATTTAACAAGGTTTAGTAATTGTAC
Source organism: Calpodes ethlius (assembly GCA_018251375.1). Taxonomy (NCBI): domain Eukaryota; kingdom Metazoa; phylum Arthropoda; class Insecta; order Lepidoptera; family Hesperiidae; genus Calpodes; species Calpodes ethlius. Next base: position 271 of record DWPA01001071.1, read on the forward strand.
CAAAACTTGAACTTTGTTAATCAATGACAACTGCTCTCAAGAGTTAGTCGAAAGGTATCCGGTACCAGAATTGAAGGATAATTAAAGGTAGGAAACTTTGAGAGCCACTAGCATAGACAAAACATTATTGAAATTAGTTTGTGTGTACATAGTATACTACACCGCGGCGTTCATAATAATAAACTCATATAACTCAGAGAGTTCGTTCAACCACTAACCTTGGTGGATTATTATCACAGTTTTGCGCAGTTTATAGAAGGTTTTAAGCGGGATCTAGTTGTAACGGATAATGGTTATTGGATTCTGTGTATACGGCATGATTTGGTGGGTTTTTCGCCTTTTTTGAATCTTTTGTTTAACTCGCAATATTTGTTTGTTAAGGTCAAGTCTTGTAAATTGAATCAGAACTATTTCCTCTTATCCTACGATTCTGGTACACATTGCCGTCATTTACGACGACGGTAATAATTATGATTATTATGATCTGATACTATACTCATGGTTGGCTCCAGGCGAGGGAACTCCTCAATGGCGAACAGCACAGTTCTAATTTTTAGGACTTAAAAGAATGTTTTAGTATTTTAAACTATAAATGAATTTTGATTTGACTTTTATACCTTAAGCTTGTCAAGTATCTATTTAAAATTAGATGTCTGAGTCTTTAAATTACTTTAATAAAAACTAATTTATTAGTTAACCAATTACTTTAAGATGTTATAGTAAAATTGATATCAATCTTAAAATAAGAGTACTTAAATTAAATTAATTCGTTTTGTTTCTTTTTTCTAATTCTCAAGATGCAACAACATTTAGAATTATGTTTAAATATCCAATTTAGATAAGAAAAGGCTTGAAAGACAACTATGACCTCTAACGGATGGAGAATAAAGGCTTATTTACTAAAGAAAAGTTAGATTTAGGTTCTGACAAAAATATGGAAAAACAAATATGGAGGTGGAACCTATGTTTAGATAATAAGGTTTAAATTTGTGAATTTCCTGGGACGAAGATTACTTGACTGACAGATAAATGTTCAGTTACATTCTAGCTCTCATTTATCAGTAGTGTAACTGTTTTGTGAAGTTTGCGTGAGTGTCCGTAACCCGAAAGTTAAAAAATAATATCACAAGTAGCGGAATATTGAAAAAAGATCGACAGAAAATCGATTCACGTGACTAATCGATTTTTTACGTCGTCAAAGATTGATGAAAGACCGGGCCTGTATTAATCGGAGATCCCGAATTTGAACTCATTCAGAAACCCAGTTAAGTAGTGTGGGAGTGGAATTCTAACTCTTTCGGTTGTTTGTTAAAGATACGAAAATACTTAACTTTTTATTATAGTATTCGGTTTTATTGTTAGACGAATTATTAATTAATATGTTGTTGAAGTCACTACACATAAGAATTATATTTATTTATAAATGTAGACAATAGCAAAATAACACTGCTTTGACGCAACAACAAAAATATGTGTATGGTTTAGTCGTATGAACCACAGCATAATTTTTTTTGTACTATGGAAAAAAACGAATCGTTTTAAAACACGATTTATTCAAGTAAGATTGAAACTCTAAACAAAACATTTCCGTTCAATGTTTTTAACGCTAAATATAAATATTAACATCAACTATGTTAAGTTATAACGTACCGTACATCAACAGGCAACCAATCTTGTTAAAATTTAATAAAGCATAGTGTACACGATTGTACTGCGAAGCACATTCACATTATGTCTGACAATATAGGGTTGGTGATACAGATCAAATTATCGCTATGTCTTCTTTTAATCCACTTTGTAATAAATTATTGCCTTTATAAGTAAGTTGTATCTTAATATTAGTACGTATAATTAATTTCTTCTACATATTACATCTAATTGTGATCGATAGAATACAACTCAAAAACGTCAAAATTATAAATTGCTTTAAATCAACAAGGTAATGAAATTTCCGCTCATAACTTTCAAAGTTAATGAAGTAACTTTCTTTGATCAAGATAATAATCGTTTGATTTTACGAGTCAACGTCACAAACAGTGAAAAGCTCTTTTGCCAACCCTAACAGCAAGCGCCTCCCATCTCTTACGGCGTTACTTTGAAAAATGAAATCGCTCGTAAGTCGTCACCGTCAAAAAGGCTTCCGCCCAATCATTTTAGGCGGCCTCTGAAATGTTACTGCTTTTTAACTTTGAAATTGATATAAGGAATGCGAAAAGCAATGAATAAGCAAATCGGAATAGAATAATAGTTTTGTTTACGATTTATGTAACTGAAATGTATTTGCTGAGAATTCAATAAATACTGTATTACGATGTTAATAACGTGTCCTAGCGTGTAGTTTCGAGTTCAAACCCGGCTAGGGCAAACAATTTTTTTAAAGATAGAATTAAATAATTTTATTCTTAGATTACATCTGCTTATGACAATTCATTTTTCAATAAATAATTCGTGAAATAAAATAATGACTGTAAAATACACATCAAAAACGTAATTATATTTAAGTATACAAACTTTGGCCTAGTTTAAAAAAAAACCGAACTTGTACCCAACATTTATATTACAATATAAATGTAAATAAACTTCATTAACCCAAATCACATTATATAAACTAACAAAACGATATTTGAATATAAATAAACCACTAAAACCAAACGTTGCTTAATTCATTTATATCGAATGTTGAACAAATAAATGGAACGCGAGTACGAAATTTAATTCACCGCAACCGTACACGGTGCGTTAATAAACAGAATAAGTAAAAAAGGCATCGCGGGGCTCGCCATTCGAATTGCAGTCATAACATCGCAATAAAGCGGCCTGGCCCAGCCTGCACCAGCTGTGCTGCATCCAATTTCACAGAAATAATACAAAACATACACATAAAAACTTCGCTGTGTTACGATACCTGGGCGTAAATAGGGGTTTCCGAGATCGCTTCACGAAATATGGCCACCGCAGTGCAATAACGTACGTACAGTGCTATCACTGTACGTACAATTCTAGACGAGATCGACTACTAACAGAATTGCTATTTTAAACTTAAAAATCGATATATAATTGACTTTATTAATGCATTTGAAGCTGATTGATTGACTTGACTTCAATTTCTCTAATAATTTCGCTGATCCCTTAGTTTTTATCTACCCCGACCTTTACTAAATGTTTCATCGTATTGAAAAAATGTTTGATATTGCTATGTTTAAAAATGTAATTTAGCTGATCTTGAAATTAATTTCGACGATGATTCCATTTATTAAACCCGAAATCAGTATCTCTTGTAAGTTTGACAAAATTTTTCACAGCGTACAAAATTTCTTTAAATTTGAATACATCGGTTCATCGCGGACCAACTGCATGATAAGGAATCTTTGTAATGTAATAGCATGTTAGACGGACATACATATCACTAATCTTCTCAATAACTATTCAACTGACGTAGTTCATTTATCAATGTTATCAATTACAAGTTGGTAACGAGGTCTAATCAATAGTCTACATATCCAAAACAGCAATACAATTGAGATCTTGTCCAGTTTTGACATATGAATCTTAAGAACTTTACCGATGGTATTCTCAGAACTAGATATCAACGCAATGAAAATCAAATTAATTCATCGTATTGATAGAAACGTCTAAGTTATAAGGTCTGGAATGTCGGGACTGTTGAAGTTTAGATGACATAATGAGGTTAGACTCATTCGAAATAAAAGCTCTTAACGTCAAAAGCTGATGTAGACTATTATGATCTAATTAAGTTCAAGGTTTCTTATTAAAAACGTTGAAGCTTCAAATATTATCACCGTGGAACTAATTTATTACATTATCTGTTCATCTGAAATATCTCTTGCTTCACTGCATCAGTTTTTGGTATCCGAATACTTGTTATCACGGTTCAAAATTTTCTCTCAATTATAAAAGACCTTTAAAAAGGCAGACGAAATCAATTTTGAACGCTCCGGTGCGCCCAAGTAAATTTTATTTTCTTTCGCAGCCGTCTTGTTCGGCGAAAGAATAATAAAATAACGGAGAATATTTTTTTACAAATAAAACACTTTAACAGAACGTTTGATAGACGTAAATGTAAACAGAAACATTTTTGTAAATCAAATCCCTGTCGACGATTCATTTAGGACAGAAATATTGATAAATGTGGTTCTTACTTTGTAATTTTCAGATCTGACATATTTTCATGAAGCGTAAAATCTGCGAGATGTCGATTCTTATAACTATACTATAGACACTTTTATTGAAACACATTTCTTGATCCGGAGAAAAACAATTTTAGCAAACCCTGATGAATCAATTTATATTTGCGAGTAGGATTTTGACTCGTACTCGCTATATTAGTCACTATCACAAAGCAATAAGGATCTCGACGATGAGAATTTTAGGTAGATATCTTCATATTATAATTTTGCTTTCGCGCAGCCGTATCTTTCATTCCTCGCGTCTAATGTCAATAATTTTAAGTGCTCTCTTGATATATTGCCAGGCGGAAGAATTACTTTTGCGATTTCGGCACGGCTCTCTGAGGATCTGAAGCTCTTAAAATTTCCAAACATTAGTTTGGTTAATTTTTCTTGATTACGTACACATCGTTAGCGAATGGTTTTTATATCATACTACTTTAATAGATCAGTTTTTGTTAAAGAATTTATATTGTAAATGATTACAAATTACTGATTGTTTTAAGTATTAGTACTGTGTATCTTGTAGAAATTATATTTAAAATAAATGTTTTCAGTCCGAAGTATAGGTAGTGATTGTATTTATAACAATTTTTTTTTAATGTTAAATTTATTATCATATAGAGATGCTATTGAAAATTCTACTACTAAACATACACATTCAGAAACAATGTATGATTCACTAATTGGCCACAGTAGATCAAATTTGGTCACAGTGGCTCTTAGGATTATTGTCCCTTGCTCAATAAGCAAATAATAATAATGATTCATCAAATTATTCATTAAACTTCTACAAATTTAGACGAAACTTTACCCAATATCTTTTGTAACGTCGTAATACAAGTAGGTATAAATATTTTATCTAACAAACTACTTAAATAAATGTTCGCATCGTGATTGTCTGGTCACGAATTTCGTTACACAAAAGTTTTCTTTTATATAATCAAATGTAGCTTTTAGATATTGAAGTGTTCTTTTATTACTGTTTTATCGAAATAAAAGCTTGTAAAAAAGCTTCTTCGTTTATTGTGTCTCAGTACATCTGATCTCGATTGCCTGTACAAGTAGCGTTGAGCATTTATATAAAATTTAACAATACATTAAAAAGAAACGTTTAACCTTGACAACGCAATATTGGAGTCCTGAAACATTATTCTATTAACAACGAAAATAATGAACCACATTTATTACGAGACACGATAGGGACTCGATCAACTCAAAACATCAAACCAAATGCGTCTCCAATTATGATTCACCATAACGATTTTGCGGATCAAAAAAACAATTCTGAACCATACGATGTCCTCCATACGGAAGAACTGGGGCTATATGTTGGCATACTTATCTCTGCTAGGGTAGAGGACATTTATCGAGCGGCGAATGCGTCTACCGATAACGCAGGATTAAACATTGTCTATGTAATCTAGAACAAAATTGGGGTCTGCGCAGTATATTTACGCTCTGATATCGTTTACGACGTATATAATGATCCTGATGACAATAAACACCACCTTAATGTTGTTTTATCGAAACTTAAATACACTAAAAACATACGTACTAAAAATACAATACTAGACAAAGGTCACTGACAAATGCCATAAAACGTGTATAATCTTGAATTTTTGATTGTAATTCCTGCCATTTAGTCCTATCAAATGACTGAAAACACACGTGAAGTTTAAATAATCAAAAACAAAAATAGAATTCAAACCATTTCAAATATAGCCAGCAGCAGTCCGTCAAACCAGTTATTAACAGAACCTTTCACGGACATAATTACGAAAATAGAACTCTAATTGACTGAGCTTGGTACTTATCGCTCAAAACCAAAATGTGAACGGTGTATGAAATTACTAACAAAACAAAACTTTAATTGATGTCAAAGACATACTCGACTAAATACTCATTCATTGTAGACTGTTATACCTATGCTTATAATTAGTTAATACACCTACATTTTAATCTATCGTGAAGTCTTACATAATTCATTACATTTTTATAACTATCTCCTGTTTATTTGTACACTTAATTTAACATAATTTTTTTTTGCACAAAGTTTTTTTGCAAAAACGTATGTAGTGAATACGCAACTTACCCATAAAAACATCAAAAAAGTTATTCAATAAAAATCCATAGCGGAAATAAAGCGGTGTTGTATTAAAAATATCCGATCAAGTTCGTCGTGGGATTACTGGGACGTCGATCCCGGTTTAATCTACGTTTATCGTCGCACAACAGGCGGGTACGGTCAATAGTAACACCGGCGGACGGCTTAATCCTTGGGCCTATGCGTTATGTCGGAAAATTCCGAATTTCCACTTTTTCGGCAGTTGCCGGGATCATGTACGTTGATACCTCTCTTTGGGAACAAAAGATGTGGCAACACGGAATATTCAGGATTAAAGTTGGCACGAACATGAATTCTACCGATCGAGTTTTTGTATTGGTAAAGATAGCATTATTGCTAGCAATATTGTATTTAAGAGGTACAGTGTAACGTTAGATCAAAATTTGAAAGTCCACTGCTTGACATGGGCCTCCTCTAATTTACGCCACTCAGACCGTTCCTGAGCCTTTATAATCCATAGGAAGCCCACTGAATTCTTCAGGTCATCAGTCCACCTATTTAAGAAACGACCTATACTCTATTTTCCGAAACGTGTGATGTAACAATGGTAGAATTTTTTGACACGTAACTAATTCATAGTTGTTTTGACAATTCGATAATACTCTAAAACGATTACGTCAATACAACTACTTGTTTAAGTCAAAGACTTATTTCAGACGAAACAAGTGGAGGAAGGAAAGTGCTAGACAAGTGGTATCAGATAAACCCAGGTCCATGTTAGGTTATCAGTCTTCATAATAGCATTTAACGCAACTAGGTCGAACAGTAATAAAGTAATATTATTAAATTGTTCACAGTCTCTGTTAGTTTGTCTGAAGTCATTTTACAAAATTACCGATTACGGAGTTTAAAACTGTTTGGAGAATGAAACGAAAGTATTAATTTATTGGTTTTTATTTAGCAATCTTTAAAAACCTTGTCTTTTAATTTATTTTTACAAAACTAAAATAATTGCTTTATATACATTGTGTTTTGCATTTTCCAATACTTTATTAAGTATATTAAGAAAAAAATAGTTGGTAAAAGGCAAGTAATAGAAAATCTACATTTGAATTAGTTTGTCCATAACGTTATCATCCTTTAGGTCTTAAGTTTTAATCCTTTAAGTTTAATACAATTATCGTATTTTCTAAATAGATAATGGATTAGTGTCATAGAATGCAGAACAAAATATGTCATTACGCCTTAGTAGTTTTATTTTTTTAACCACTTAATTGGATTTCATTAAACAATAAACCTTTTAGAAACAAATCTATAATATAAAAGAATTAAGCATGAAATAAAAGATTTATCAAACATTGCTAATGATTACGGAAAGTCAAAATGAATTAGCAATGTACTAAACTTTGTAATTTAATCATAATACATAGTTATCAATAATGTTACTGTTCCCAAGCATAACAAAGAATAATAATCAGTAATGTCCACTGATACTATAACTATTAGCATACAATAACGAAAAAACAAACAAAAATCTTTACAATTAAACTTGAACGATGAACATCTGCGAGCAATCATTACAGCGGCATAAATAACGAGTTCGACGAACCCGCTCTAAAAGACTACGTTACTCTTGTAAATAATAGAAACACCCATCCAGAAGTTGAGAAATATAAACTACTTAAAATAAAAATAGTTTACGGTAATACTTAAAAATTTAAAGATAAAACTTTTAAACACCTGTACGAAATATATACAAAATAAATTCAGAATAAAAATTATTTCCATAACAACGACCTTGTAAGTTGAATGCCCCTGAAAGGCAATAGGATTTAACTTCAAGCCTACTTTATAGTTCATTGAAATCTCAGTTCAATGACAGAGACTTTCGACCAGACTGAATCGTTGAAAATATTTAAGAAAATTACGCTGAAGCGATGTCACAGAAACAGGATTATGTCGAGAAGTTAATAATTGAAACTAGAGAAGAATCAACAATAAAGCAAATCAAATTTAAAAGTATTAATTTGATATTCGCAAAAGGTTACATTGAGTTGAGAACAGATCAGATTGTTTACCTGGGTGCCACGACTTTGGGTTTCGCTAAAAGTCAAACACTGAATTAGTCAAACATATTTAATAGGAACTCAAACTAAAATCAAATGAGATTCATAATTGTATTAATCTAAAAGTGAATATTGTTTTAAATGTTAAATTAAAAGTCACTGAACGTTCTCTTTTAGTTTATTAACCTTTAACCTTATATCGACGATACATCACTGGCATTATAAAAAGTGTTCATGTTCATACGTCGGCTGACAGTCCAACCAAATTCATTTACGCAAATGTAGCGTGTACCACAAATACATAAGTATCGAGAATAGTGTGGAGGATTAAATCGATAAATCGAATGTCGCCTGTGGAGTCTCAATAGTATGAAAATCTGTATCGAATATTTGATCGAGTGACGCCAATGTGACGAAATTGCTGTCGTATCGCACGCGAAAATTGTCCCATATATTATTCGCGAGAGCTTGATAATGAGGCCATTGAACTCGGCGTTTTAGGTACGACGCATATGTATAGTATCGAGAATAAATCGACGAGGTTTGATGCGTAAAATTTTAGAGGTGACAAAAATATTCGCTCATTTACATTGTGTCACGCTACAAATACGTGTTTAGGGAAAGTAATTGTCTGTGATTCGTAATGTTTACGTCTGTGATTTAAATTATTGATAGTTTTACGAAAATAAAAATAGTAAATGTGGATTGCTGTTTTTACGTCTAGAAAATTGGGTTTGTTCAAATATCTGAAAGTTGTTTCGAGTTTGATACGAGTTTAATAACACTGAATCTGAATTCCATTGCCATTATCAAATTCTAATCATAGTTGCAAATTAAATAAATAATTTAGTGCTAGCTATTCATTATTAGCCATTAATCTTCATAAGCGAATAATATTTCATTTTCAGGCACGTCTAATATAATTAGTGTAGTATCAGACGGTTTCGAGAATTAAGATGTGTTGTTTAGCGAAATTTTAGTATTGTATTAAGATTTTTGGTCGGACAATGCCCACGTTTGTTCACCGTTACCTCCTGACTCACGGATTCGATGACTTCTGATGAGCACTTACCTGTAAAAAATGTAATTGTTGTTAATATTTCAATTTATTTTTACACAGTAACATTATGCTAAACTTATGTGGTATTTAAATATTAAAAACACTCGTCAATACAATAGATGCAAACGATCAAAATGTAAAATCTAAAAATAGAAAATAGTTAACTGTTTCCTAATGTTATACAACACCTAAGTCTGTAGTTGAATTTAAGCAAAATAAATTTGAGTCAATAGTTTTCAATACCAAATTTCTGATATATGACTTAACGGTTGTTTGCGTAAAGATTTCGTCTGCCGTAATGGTTGAATGACCGGCCAAATTTTTATAAAGTCCCCACCTAGATTTCAAAAACAAAAAATGATAATAGTATGTATCGCATGCATTATTCATAGTTTATTGTCCATATGTGCGGTTGTGAATTATTTTTCACGTGGAGACCATTCATGAATTCCGATATTTCCGATCCAGATATTTAAATTTTGATTATCGCCGCCTCTGGTGCATAAAGAATGTGTGGTACTCTTAAAGTGTATGGTAAATTATTAATATCGTACGGTAGCTCGTTGTATTTGGATAATATGGTCGAAGTGCACATCGCTGTGGTAATACCAACAGACAGTCTTAAACACGTAACTATGGAACTATAAAAACACGAAGACTGCCGCGAGCTAATCTAAAATGACACATACATATATCTCTTTAAAAAAAGACAATTTATTGCTGTTACTCGTATAAATAATAAATACTGATGTAAAACAAGTACTCATCGTGAGTGGTGAGTAATAAATTATACATCAGATTTGCAAACGAGAAAAAATGAGAATTCATTAGAAAATAAATTGAAAAAAGGAGCGCTTAAAGATGAAGTGCCGGGATATTGTCAACCAGAAATAAAGTCACCTCATAAAATTTCGCTTCATAAAAGGTAATTTTCAAACGAGCAGACAAGCCGTGTGGTGGTAAGTGATCATTGTCTACCATAGACATCAGTCACATCAAAGCTTTCAACGATGCGTTCCCTGTCAAGATCAGGAAATGAATAGAAATTATCTTAATCTTATTAAGTGATTAATTTAAAATTATTACTACCTACCTACGTTTTTTCTGTAGTATATCCAATATTGTGTAAAGAATTTTATCTAAAATATTCTTTTGAGTCATCTAACTCCTCCATTACAATCGTAATTTCATATAGGTATGGTTATGACTTCTCTTCCACTGAATGGTTGGTTGCGCCTCCCTCGAAGCGACCGTGGTTACCTCCATGACCAGTTGCTTCCCTATTGCTTTAAATTACGGAGCTCCCAGAGTAGGGCCCACATAAAATTTCGCTTCGCTTACCTCACTTTATACGCGATGTATATTGGAATATTCCAGGATATAACCACTGAAATATTACAATATTTTTCGCGATAAATTCTTATGTGCGTGAAAAACGGTAACAAAAGTTACTTTAAGGTTATGGTAAGCCTTTTATGACTTAAGAAGCTATTGTACTTGTGTATTAGGAAAGCTTATAACCTCTGACATACGTATTTATGATATATAAGATCGACAGAAAATTTAAATCAACTGCAATTTTTGGTTTTATTTCAAACGAAAGAAAAAAAATGTATGTAAAAAATGTTATTCTGCAAATATCTCCCACGAGAACAGGAGTTTTATTTGAAAAGCTTACGGACATTAAGTTCATATCTTACATGATCTTTGCATAACAGAACCTTAAAGGTTGCAGTATTCAAAACAATTTCGCCAATGAATGCTGTTTTATACAGCATGTTCGCAAACACAGCAGCATCATATATTTAATGTTGACGCCGAAGGATATAAGGGCGGATTCAGAGAAATATAACCAGGGAGCGATTTCCAGGAAAATGTAAATACGCTTTATGACATGAATGTTACTATCAAGATACTAGCATGTAGTTATTTAACGGCTACACACACTTCTACTGAGGACTAAATTAGAATTTATCATATGAGTGACGAAACTACATGCACTCTAATAGCTATTGTTTGTTCATTTTTAGATCCACCTTAATTGATTTAATTACTATTTCACTAAAGTTTTTTTTGACTTGATGGCTTAATTATGATACTTAATGATGTTCTAATGTTATTTGATTTTCAATTCGAGAATGACAATCGTCAGCGTTATTGCGACAAAGTCGCAGTAAAACTGCTTCATATCTACGCAGTCTAAGCAAACTCGACAAAGGTTATGAAGTATTCTGTAGTATGGCTTGGTTCCGTCGGTTCTGATTTGATTTTGCTCCGTTTTCCGTTCGTTCCGATTTCGTATTATGTCCTCTTGAGCTACGGGGCTTTATACTTCCCCTTTGATGTTATGTGTTTAAACTAACACTTCAGCAAGCTTTTGGTAGGCTTCTTTGAAAATTATTTCTTTTATGCTTGTCTATCGAATTTCCATTGAATCAGCCCAGGGATGTTTCATATCTATTGGTAAACGAGACTTCAAAAATATCATTAATATTTTACAATAAAACAATGAATTAAATTTCTACGTAATTTATACTTAATATATACATATTTTGTCTCAAATTATAAAATATAAATGTTTCTACAGAGTAGAAGTCTCTAGTTTTTCTTTAATTTAAAGTAACTACTATATAAAGTAAATCAAAGGACGCTTAAAGTAATTAAGAAAACCAACTAAATCAATGTGAATATGTCTTTGAAATACGTAAGATACGATCATTATCAAATCAACATCACCTGTGATTGAAAATATTAATTTTAGTAGTAATAACTACGTTTTCTCGCGTACAGGAAAAGGGCTTTCTGTAATAATTTCCTGTCTGGACTTTGCACTGAGGAATATAGCAGTAGATACCTTCTTACGTGTGTTCCTAGCAGGATGTACTGTGTATAGATTGGACTGTAATTTGTGAGATTTTAAACTCGATAAATCGGCACAAGTTGTTGGTAATAATAATATTACGGTAATGTTGTTAACATTATTTTTAACAACAACATTTTACAATCTTCCACCGATTCAGGTTGAATCTTTTAATGTTGAAAGATTAATGCCATAGTTGGCCTATTGCCAAGTGCGTATTGGTAGATGTTCCACATTTTTCTAAAGATAAAAATTAATTTAAAGGGAACCAATTTGGAAGTCACTTTGGTGTCACAGTTTATACTGGCCAGTATTGTTAATTATAAAATTATAGGGTAAGTATGTAAAATTGGTCAATTTAGACAAGGGAGCGTACTACTATAGATCTGTAGCGCAAGTTAAAGTTTCCTTAATCTTTTCTTTAAATTGTTATATTTGTTACAATAATGATAAAACCTACAACTAATCAAAGAGCTAGAAGAGACCACGTGTCTGATATCTAAATAATATTCAATAACATTCTAAACACGCGAGTATCAGTATTGGCAACAATTCTATTTACATCTACTACATCAGGTATCTATAAATCGTCTTCGCTATATTATTACCTACATTTATCCCCACACAATAGGGTAAAAGAAAATGTTACTGCAAAAGGAAACGTTAGAGAAATTTACGATAATACACGTTAAAATATACATAATAACAAAAAAGGGAAACATTTGGAAGTTTCTACAGAGTAAACACGGGATATGAAAAAGTAACGTAGATATTTGGGGAAACTCCAACCTTTATTAGGTGCTTTCAACCGAAATAATGCGATCTGCTTATGGTAAAAAGTTGGTCTTTTTTAATTTTTTGTTTTGATTTTCAAATATGTAGTAATGTTTGAATTTTTATCATTCATCACAAAATTTAAGACAAGACCCAAGCCAGTAGAGGGACAGTCGAAGATATGAAGATGATTAAGCTTTTTAACTACAAAATTCACACAAAACTTTACCTTCATCATGATTTCGTAGTAAATCTTAAGACAATTTGAACTTTAACTAGAAGTAGTCACAAAGCTGTAACTCCAGAGTATTCAGATGGAACAGCTCGATTTGCCTTCATGGTTTCTAACTAAAACTTTAGTATAACTTGAAAGCACGTAACATAATGTAAGTAAGGATAGTTGAAAGTGAAATTCTGAATATGTATGATATTCTCTCAATTAAACCTAAAGTCCAGTAAATCATAAATTCTTATATCTAATCTAGATCATAATAGCGTAAGTCCTTTAAATTAAAGATTTCTGAATTCTGACCACGAGAAAACCGACCACAATGGATTTAAAATTAAGATCCGCTGAGTATTAAAACCGAAAGACGGAGCACCTTAGTACAAAAAAGACGAACAAAAACCTCAAAGTCGTTTAGAACGAATCGGCTCCTTCATTATCGCTAGATTTATTGCTTTGAGAATATCAGACTTTTTCAATACTGTACGCGATCAGTAATTGAAAAAAATTCAGTGAGCTGCTTTATTTTGACACTGTTTTATATTTTCCTTCACTAGCAATCGTTTACAGACCTTCCGTATTAGAAGGCCAATAAGTCTATAAATTATCTCGTAGTAATTTCACTTTTAGGAGTGTGAAACTTAAGCTTGATTTAATATTTATAACGGAGTAATATACCTTAAGTTTGTTAATGACATGGAAGGTCAATTCTATTAAAAATTATAATCAAGCGTGATGTATACTGTTGAAATTTAATCTTGACCATACACGGGATGATGTCAAACTTACTTTATAAGGCAAGTTGTATCACGTGGGTGTCGATTTTACAGCAAACGGTACAGCTAATGTCAAATATAAATGAGCTGTGCAATATAATCTTGACCTTAATAAGCTACATTAAGTTATGCCACACCCAGGCTTTGCTTGAATATATATTACCTACGATGAATATTACAAGTACATGGAATATTATTATTGTTTTAGTACTATATTTCTTCATTCTTAACTGCAATATTAATTTTCTTTTTATATAGAAATATAAATTACTCATTATAAATTCAAAAATAAATATAATTTTAAAATCAGCTCCATAAGAACGCTTTGGTTGTAATTCAAGAAAAAAATTAATACTTAAAATACCTAGCGAGCTAATTATTATCTCCTGCTTATAAAAGTAAAACACCTATTAAGTCAAATTACTGTACAATAACTATTAAAATTGTATGTCATTCAAAAACGAACAACAAGACAAACAAACATATGTGCGACTATCCTTTGACACTTTTCATCTCTAATCCCTTATGACATGTGCTACTATCGCGTGCAATGCGGTGGAAGCATCAACTGCCTTCAAGAGGGCCTTCGAATAACTATCTGTCATTATTGAACGTTTTTATGCAATTAGGAGATCATTAAGACTTTGTAAAGGATTAAGGTACAACGCCATCTGTTGTAACAAAAAGGAAGCGTTTAAGTTGTAACTGGTTTTTGATTACTTTGATGTTGTCTGTTGGCTCTCTTCGTGTTACAAGTTTTTCATCAGAAGGATTTAAAACAGAGCTTTCAAGATATTCATAGTTAAGTTTTCTTAGAATATTACTTAAATTTGAACTGAAACCTGTTTCGTATATCATTATCACCTCATAGCACATAAAATATTCCACAATCTACTACAATACGTTGAAGCATATTTTTCGTTCATTCTTGCTTTGAAAACATTCATTTTTAAATTCTGTCTAGAATGCAGCCTTATTTCACAATTTGCTGCGTCGAGTTCGCTCGAAATCGAAACATTGGAAATAAAAGAAGCGAGCGTAGACGGAATATAGAAAAGAAAATGTGAGATGATCTCGACGTGTTGTTTGTGAGTTGAAACGAAAATACATATATTGATATATTGAAAAGAGCGCTAAGAATTTCTATTATTATATTATCTGGTGATTGAATTCAAAATTTCAATGGGTCATGATTTTGAAAGCTATTTGTATAAAAAAGTATTTGAAGTTATTCTCGCTAGAGGTCAAACACACTCGTGTCTAATACAATAATTATTATTCATAATAATATTAGCACACAATTCTATGCGAAGTTAGTCCACGGATTTTAAAACTGACTGACAAAATACACATTATTTTTTCACCCTAATACATAAAAATTATAGGTTCATAATAGCGTATTAAGTCAAATACACATTTCTTACAATACAAAAAGTAATTACATGTCACTCATTAAGCAACTTATACCAACTCTATTATTATTAAGACGTAAATCCAAAAATCATACAATGGGCTACGATGATAATGTAAATAATAGGTTTCTACACCTGATTGTTACTGTTCCACGTAACGCGATATAATTCCAGCGGTCTTCATTAAATAAATCACGCACCTTGCTCTGTCAGAGGTTATGGTGATAGGCGGAGCGGAAAAAGAATTTATATAGGGTCGAATTCGTTCTTTGAACTTTCAATCCGGTCCCTATGTTTTCTTCCTTGCTCACTCTCACTATCTTTCTCTTTCCATATGTTTCAAATTGAATTTTATGGGGACTTTAATTGAAGATTATTTAGTTTGTGATGTGTGTAAACTTCGTCTCTTGTTTCATTTTAGTTCATTTCATGTTTTAAATTAGTATTTTAAGGTACTAAATCACTAATATTAAGTTATCCTACTAAAAATACATTATTTCCCGCTATGCTTAGCCCAAATGTAACGCATTTAATCTTCACAACATTTTTTACTCGTTTCGTAACTATATACCCATCCATTGAACAGATAAAATCTTAAATGGAATTACTTCGCGTGTTACTTCCATGTTCTAAATTTAGGGGAGATTGAATACCACCTATTCAAATCTCCACTTTTATGTTCCTATATTCCTCCGAAACAGGGCATATTCATTTTAGTAGAATTTCGATTTGTTAAAAGAATGACTGCGTGAACA
This sequence comes from Calpodes ethlius, assembly GCA_018251375.1. NCBI lineage: Eukaryota > Metazoa > Arthropoda > Insecta > Lepidoptera > Hesperiidae > Calpodes > Calpodes ethlius. Next base: position 16,455 of record DWPA01001071.1, read on the forward strand.
ATAATTACGCCGTCGATTTAGTCATCAAGATTGTTAAAACGAGATTTGGAAACGCTAAACATGGTTTGTGTTACAGACATGGCATTACTTGCCGGTGAAAATTTATGTTCTTTTATTATTTGGTTATAGCAGTCAATTTTTGTTATCTCATAATAGTATCATTATTCATTTTTTTCACTGGCCACGTTGCCCGTATAATAAGCTAGTGAAAAATTTTAATGAGGCAGGTCATACTACGTTTCCATCATAAAATTTATTTAGATTCATGATACGATATAACAACATGCGATGAATAACGGGTACCTACTGAATAATTGTAATTTATAACAGGAGTAGAGATGATTAAAATCTCACTACGAACTTGACGTAAATCAACTATGTTCTTATTTTAAGCTTCACTGAAGATATCTTTCATGAACCGGGAGGCTACATTTACGACAAGGTTAATAGCTTTGCTTATTAATTCCACCCTAATCCACCTCTTAAATATGACTTTGATGAAATGGAGTACTTTGGTGAAATTAGTAAAATAGATGGGCATATAAATTTCAATAAGCTCTACTCAGAGTTAAACAGCACAGCGTATTGAACTTAGCTCAATATAGATTGCCAAAGATCTTATGATCAAATGTTTCGAAATTGTTTTAACACATGTAGTTAAAATTTGTATAAAGGATTTATTTCTGTAAACGGTATACAATACAGTTATATATATAATAAACTTTCATCAATTAACTTATTTAGAAATTTTATCGGTTTTTTTGAGTCCTCTGATAGCAATTGATCATAAATAATACCATAAGTCATCACCAATGCGTTGATCAAAGAAGAGAGAAGCAAGAATGAACTGGCTCTCGAGCCCCATCGCTGGCACAGAACAAGTTTTTCGACGGCTAACTCAGGCAAAAGGGTGGCAGGTAGCCAGGCAGGCTTCACAGAAAGATAATAACAGTAATAGTATTAAAATGCTGCCACCAAAGGGGACATCATGGGATTGGGGTCAGTATTCTACGGAGCACCAACAACTCTAATTTTAACAATCTAACAGATTTACCACCCAAACTACATCGCCAATTACCACCAGATGGGGTCCCAGTTAAATATTAGCTTGTTATTCGTACAATGACGAAGATACAGCAATTCTTAACTGTCACATCAAATATACATGTAGAATATAATAACATTAATCTCTGAATGCATGGTGCCAAGATAGTTGTTTAAAAATCCAATTTAAGCAGTTACAACTCACGTACGTACAATTTGTGTGGCGAACGCTCTTGACTTTTATTGGTCGTTATGCTGATAATATTGGGAGCCGTGAGAAGCGAGGTTGTTTGCCTTTGATTCCGTTTCCATGGCAACCTTCTATTGTAAAAGGCTCACAATCTATTTGAAGCGGACTTCCACCTGGCCACCTGTTTCTTTTATGTTCACTCATCTTTTGAATTTTATTGCATTTTCTACATTGTGATCTGAATCGTCGAGTTCTTCAACAACTTGATACGGTATCGGATTTTGCTCAAGACTCTTTGAGCTTTATTTTATTTCAGTAGTTTTATTTATATTCCTTTTACAAATATTTCTTTTAATATTCATTGTAGCTTGAATAATTTTGCATCGAACAAGAAAATCATGTCATCATACAGCGGAGTGTAAGTATATCAAAAATAATGTACTTAAAGTAGTTAGTTACATTGTACCGTATGTAACACGATGTGAAATTATTAGAATTATTATTTTGTAAGATACTTCAATTTTCATAACTAAAGATGTTATCGTTACATACGTTCCTTATGTCTAATGGCTGATTTCCAAGGGACTGTCCTCGATATTCCCATCTGATTTTATCAAACACATCAGCTATAACTGTCGAATCACTAGCCAAGAGATGAAACTTATGATTGTTTTGCATCTCTTCCTGCAATCACCCTGAAGGTCATGGTCATATCTAGAACATTTTCGTATGTTCGTGTAATTCTCTATTTTAGTCTTAATTTTATCTACAATCATTACAGTTGTAGTTACGAACAGCTCTAGAAAGGAACAATGATATTTAAATCTCAAGGCTTTTGACTCGTTCAAATATCATCTCTGACAGTCAAGTCAACGTCTTCTTGAATTATATTCAGAATGACATTATAATATACTTTTGAATGATTAATAGATACGCTTAAGTCAGTAAATTAAAGTTAGATAAAACCAAAAATAAATCTATTGAGATTAATAAATATGCTGTTATTATTAGGCATGTATGTATGAATGTAATTATATTTTAATGAATATTTAATTTTTAAGCCAGATACCATTTTGACGACTGTGTTTTGAAATAAAAGTATTTATTTATATCTATTATAAATTCATTCAATTAAGTTTAAGCATTTTGTTAGCATGCAGCTATAAATATGAATTTTCGCAACCTTGTAGCACTCGTACATTGACGAAGATTATACAAATATTCTCAATATTAGTCTTGAGATGTAACGTTGCATAATCATAATAGTATTGTAGTCCGTATTTCATCAACACATCGACCTCCTCAACGTGATCATTTTCATGAACCGATTCATTTTCTTTAACTGTCTCTTATTAGGCTATTGATGATTATTTTTTGAGGCCAAAATGATCGAGAACATATTTTTTATCAGTGCTAACCTCGCGTAAATTACGAAACTCCTTCGTATTCGTTTCATTCGCATGTTCGAATTACGTGATCATTATACGTTCTAACACCTCTTAATCAGGGCCGTACGTACGAATCGCCAAAGAAACTTGACCTTCTTTTTTACGTCCAAACGCGAGTAATGGGTGCACATTTCAGATTGTTTCTCCGATTTGAATTGCTGCAGTTTTTTGTGGATAGCTCTATCTATTGCAATAAGTATTTCAATAGGCAGACAATTCCTTCTTAAGATTAATTAAAATAGTAATATTTTCTATGTCAATATATTCGAATGGGCAGTTGTTATTCGCTTTAAAGGCTGTAAAACTGTTTCACACAGACATATAGTAAACGTTGACCAGTTTCTAGACTTTTGAACCATATTAATATGATCCAAAATATTAAACTAGAAATCATCAATATCAAATGAGACTCTGATTTATTTATGAAAAAGCCAAAACTCGAAAAGAAACTATATAAAGATTATCCTCAAACAGGAATTGAGTTAACGAATCTTTGTAGGCAAGGAGGTATAATATACCTACATGTGAACAGCAATGAGTGGAAATTAATAGCGCTAGGAATGTTAGTTTATACGTTTACTGTATGTAATTACACTTAATTATACGATAATAGACATAACGTTTATCAAGATACACATATTGCGGTGACGTTTGTGTGACTTAGTTGTGTGCGACCTTATAGACATAGAAATGTAATCGTGTACACTGCAATTTACATTGCCAGAGAACTAACGGTCCAATGACGTACTCAGGATGTACTTCACGTATTGACTTCATAGACAAAACTATCCTGAAACAGAGCAATAGTGGATGACAGATCGACATAGAAATTAATGATGATTTTAATAATCCATTTGTGGGTAACATTGTAAATAAATAAAAATATAATGAACCCTTTATTAAACGTTGTTCTTAAATAAATGCTTAGTTAAAATAATAAGTAATAATTGTTACAACCAATAAATTAAATATAAGTTAATTTTTTGTTATTGTTAATACGAATAAATTTAGAAATAAAAAAGTTTATTCAATTAATTACGATTATTCATATTAATAAATTTCCCTAACTCTTGTTATAATTTGGATTGGATGACTATTGTTGTTTAATATTTTGACAT
>DWPA01001072.1:0-20254 GCA_018251375.1 Calpodes ethlius
ATTTCGAGTCCCGCGCGAAGGAATTACATTTTACTTCAGTACTTAATCAAATGTCGCCCGTATCGTGTACTTCAATTAGCAAATATATATATTAAGGAGGTATATAGAAAAAGCGCTATCTACACAGTGACTGGAACATCTATGAGATCAATTTAATGTCATGGCTCCTTGATATTCGTATACTAAATTTAACAGTGAAAACTGCGATAGTGTGCTTTTAGAAGTTTTACTTAAACTTGGTTTCGCAAACACAAACAATTTAAATGTTATAAAAATTGAAATAAGAAAGAAAATTTTAAAATGCACGGTAATGACATTAGTTGTAGAAAAAAAACTGCATCGCCTTAACATCAATGGGTCTAGACAACACTCTTTTTTTGTTTACGTTCATGCTCGGTTAATATATGGGAAAGACATTAGATATGTAAAACAACTAGCGTAACGCTAAAAAAAATCCTATGCAATGTGATCTGATATGACAAAATTATAGCTCACGGTAACACTCTGTCCGTAGAGTGTGAGGAAGAACCATCGTGAGAACATTGTCTCGGCCTGCACAGAGGTCGTAAAGTGTGTCAGTACTGCACCTGTCGACGGGCGAGACGGAGCGCGTGGAGGTGCCCGAGGAGACGTGCGCCAGCAGCGCCTGCAGCGCGGGCGACGCGCCCCACGGGTTCAGGTTCTGGTCACCGGCGTCGCTCTCGCGCAGCGCGCTCATGTACCGTTCGTTCTTCTCCTCCAACTGGAATAACGCGTGTGTATGTGTGTGTATTAGTATTAGGAAGAAGGGAAACGATATAATTATTTTTTATCATATTTTATAATTTTACTGTAAGTATATTTTACTTATAAGGGTGAAAACTCTCGATTTTTTATTTATAATCGCAAAACCAAATACGAATCTCCATAGTTTCCCCCTCAAAAGTGGAATTTAAGAAATCCTTTCTATATGTCAACTATTATTGATTAAATGGTTCCTCCTAAATTAATTTTCGCAGGTCAGGCACTTTTCATAATTACTCATTACTTGTATGAAAATGTTGTTTTATACAATTGATTTAAGTACGTAATTGTATCTAACCATCCCCCATAACATGATACCGTTCAGAAATATATCATTCAATTCATTCGTACATTCACAAATATTTGCATTGTATTATTTTCAACAAGTAATATTTAGTTTGCATAAAATCCTAAGTTAAATAATGTATAATGTACTCAAGCCAAGTACCTCGGTGAGGCGCGCCCGCGTCTCCCCCAGCGCCTTGTAGTGGCGGGCGGCGTCGGCGGCGTGCTGCAGCAGCGCCGCGCACAGCCGCTCCAGCGCGTACCGCCCCGTCGCCTCCACCCCCTCCAGCACCCTGCTCAGCTCGTTCTCCTCGTTCTCCTCCTGCGGTAACGAACGTTCGGATACAAAATTACAGCCGTCTTAGACTGATAAGTAAAATTAATACACTGGTCACATTTCTCTTAACTCGTCAAATATTTTCTAAAATATTTCATATTATCTATCTATTTATACAGTAATTTATGTATTTATACTTTATTAAACCCTTAATAAAGTCGTTATAAAATGAATGTTTAATGCGCCAAATGGTCTAAACAAATTAACTTGTGGTTTTAGTGTAAATAACCTACGCATCTATATTATTGACTCCCGCTCTTCGGTCTGTATTCGACCGTAAGTCATATCGTCTAAGGGTTACTTCACATTTACACTCTTAAATATTTTGTTTTACTTAAATATACAAATTTTTAACAAACAAGAATCTTTTTCTAAATTTACTTTTTTCTAAATTCTAACTGTCACAAATCAGACTCCTCCGTATTTGCATTATTCTTAAAAAGGGGTAAATATTTTCCTCATACCTAATTAATAAATATACATAAATGTAATTAATAATAACCTCAATTTGCATGATCTGACTCTGCGTGTCAGCGATGGCGTCCCTGAGATATGTGAGCAGAGGCCTGGCCTCCGGGTCGTGTTGCGATGCGGCTGCGGCGCGGTCCCGCTCACGCAGCTGGTGGTCCAGCGTGGCCTCCAGCTCGGCAAGTGTGGCACGTGCGGCCGCGGCCCGGGACACCCAGCACTCCAGCCGGGACCACAGCTCGCGGCCAGAGGCCTGCTGCCGCCCGCGACTGCGGGTCCTGTCTGAGAGTAATGGTAATTTGATAAGGTCCTTGTTACAATGTACTGAGTGACGTCTATAGTTAAGTCTGAACAGTTTAGTGCGATGTAAGCACGCATTACAATAAAATAACAACTGCATAATGGCACGTAATCATTATATCATGCTATGTGCTGCTGGATAACTGTTAATTTAATATTTCGAATATTTTCAAGTAGTTAGTGGCAGTGCGTGTCGTTACAGTTCGATTTTCCGTCATAATAAATAGGTGTATGTATGCCATGAGTGTGTTTTTACATGTGTATGTGACGTGCGTACCTGTATGTATATGTGTGTGTTAGAGAGAGAGAAAATACCATGAAGTCGTCCCGCAGCGCGACTGCTGAGCCGGTCGCGGTGGCCCTTTCTCAGCAGCGAGACCTCTTCCTGTTTGCGCTTCAGCACCTGCTCCTTGAGCCGCGTCTCCGCCTCCAGCGACCGGATCAGGTTCGCATTCTTACGGGACTCCTTGCGTAACTGGGCTACCTGTTGCCAACAACACTCGACGTTTAACCTCTGTTTAATATTTCTAAATTTAATTTACATGTATCAAAGATAACCGGCAGTTAGGTAAATAGAAACAAGGAAACGATGAAGCCACGCGTGCTTTTTATTGATTTATGTATCATTTATGTTCAATTACGGTATTATACCGGCAGCCTGACCGTTTTTTACAATACATTCGTTAACCGAAAATTTACTAAAAATATATATTATAATCCAAATATTTAACAATTCAGCTTAGTAACTCTTACCTCTTTGGCCCTCGCAGCTTCGGCCTGCGCGTGTCGTTTAGCCTCAGTGCGCATTCGTTGCACTAGTTTGACCTGCAATTAAATTACTTTTTTATTTTACCCGGCATCGGAAAACAGTAGTAGCTTAGCTGTAAGCTGTAACCTAGTTGGTTGTAATAATTAATATTTTGTTGTAACAATACCTAGTTTGGCATTAGCAATTACGAGATATAGTGTAACAATTGCGAGTTTAACTGTAACAATATCTAGCTTGAGTGTAACTATGCTTAGGTTGTGTGTAACGATACCTTGTCCCGCTTGAGGTTCTGCAGCTCAGCGCGCAGTGCGTTGATCTGCGCGGCGGTGTGCGCCTGCGAGCGCTGCAGCCGCGCGTGCTCGCGCTGCGCCGCCTGCAGCCGCCGCAGCTCGCGCGCCATGCCCGCCACGCGCCGCTCGTACTCCTCCTTCACGCGCTTCAGCTTGTCGCTCGGCGGGGACGCTTGCGATGCTGCCGTCGTACACACACGCGCGTGTTATTAATATGTCAATTAGGAATATATTCTTTTCAGGTGATGTATGTAGTGGTGAAATTAGAAATAATATATATAGGGGGAAGGTTCTACTAAATTCAACCAAATAATTTGAGTGAACTACATTATAATTGTCCGTACCTTTTATTTTTATAGAAGCGTCGGATATGCGAACGAACTTATTATAATACGATCTGTTTTTGACATTGAAAGATTTTGTATCCTCTGCATAAAGCCTTACATTAGATTTTGTATATAAAAGTAAGTACATTATATAACAATAAGAAATTGCGCCAGTGGTGCCTGCGGTACAGTATCGGACCATCGGAATTCAGAACGGCTATAATGATTATCAAAAGGGAAGAAAAATTATTACTTCTGCAAAACCGTAGCAATATTGATTGACTATGTTCTTTCGAAAGGTACACCTTAAAATCAACTGTGATAGCAACGCCGAGCACTCACCGAGCGAGGCCAGCACCTTGTCGCGCTCCTCGCCCGTGGCCTTGATCTGCTCGTGCAGGTGGTCGAGCCGCTGCTCGTAGTGCGTGCGCAGCGCCGCCAGCCGCCGCTGCGAGGCCTCCAGCTGCTCCACGAGGCGCGCCTTCGTGTCGATGTCTTCGCTGAGCGCCGCCAGCTGCGCCGACAGCGCGCGTTGACCTGCACACGGTACCACGTAAACAAAATGTTCATATCATATCACATATGTATTATTATCACACGATAGATAGATAGAAGTCGAGCGGATACAAAACGGCGTAACGAATTAAGGATATTTTTAATTTTTCTTCCAAAAAACTTTAAATATAGTACCAGTTCCAAATTATATACTACGTAGACAAGTAGAGGAATAATTTCTATTTATTTGCTTACCGAGTATTATAAAATAAGAAAGAATAAGTAATGTACAAACACACATACACAATATATAACACACAAACGACGTAGCAGTCACTAACCCTTCGCCTCCTCATCCTCCTCCTCGTCGGACTCGCTGGCGTCGCGGTCCCCGTTGGCTTCGTTGTCGGAGGGGTCGGAGTCGCCCGCGCTCTCCCCCTCGGCCCGCTCGCGCTCCCCTATCACGGCACTGCTGACGCTCTCCGACATCTTCCGTTGGAAATCCATCTCTCCTATACTGCGAGCCAGTAACTCCTTCTCCTGTGACAAATGTTGCCTTATTACCATATGTTGATGAGCTTGTAACTTAGTTAATTATGGGGTAATTATGTTGATCGATGAAACAGTCTTAGATATAACATCAGGGCTATTATTAAGTCAAGAAATTAGATGTAACACAGTTCGTCTAAAACCAACAACACTCCAAAAAGACAAAATAATTTTAACATTATTGTCCATTCCCAATTAGTGAATACAGTACGATCAAGATAAATACAACCTAGTGACTCACTAGACAACAATCTATACTAACATTATAAAGATGTTTGTGTGTTTGTATGTAGGAGATAATCTTCCAAACAGTTCATTCAATTTTAAAAATTCTTTCACGAGTACAATTCTACGTTATCTCTGAGTGAAACTGACTATTCTTATAAATCTTAGTTCCATCCGTGCGAAGCTTGGACGGGTAGCTAGTGACCAATAGAATTATCAATAATATCTCTATCAACATTGTATTGCCATAAAATAATATTCAATTCACGTGTACACCGTAAAGCGGGCGATAACCAAATTTAAAGTAACGATGCCGAAAGCAACGGTATTGATACTTGTATCATTATTATAATGATGAGTACACAATGAATTGTAATTATCGCAGTGACCGTTCACTGCCTGAATGTGTGTCAACGAACATCAGGTCGTTGTTTGGGGACAAATGGCCAAAATGTGAATGACGCATATACGGTACCTTATTTTTTATGTAAATTATCGACAAATGACGACGTGCCACGTGTTAAACATCAATAACTATATAGGGATTACTTTCTTATCGTTAACTTGCTATGCATCACATTGCAAGTTAACGATAAGAAAGATAGAACATTTTTAGAAGGCCTTAGCCCAAACTATGATGTAATTAAACGAATAAATAAATAATGTTACAATCGTGGGTGCCATGGACAATACACAAAGACAAGAACACACACATACAAACTTAGAATAGACGTTAGAAGTTATCATTCAAAATTCTGCTTCAAGACTCGGTAACAACCAATTATGTGTCGTTTTAATGTTTTATTATTATTATTAACCATAGTATACGATTGTCTAATTGTTATCAATTTACAATTCACAGTTACAATACAAGAATACATGGATTTTGACAGATTCAATTATTGGAGTAATAGTCATTTAGCGTTAAACTTATCCGTTGTGATTTTTAAACAAACATAATTTGATTTTAACTCAAGCAGAATAAAGTATAACCATGAGTATCATGGCATTATTAAATATATTGTTGTAAGGGGTCGTTACCTTATAGAGCTCTCGCTTAGCGTCGTCGAGTAGTGACGACGCGTCGTGTACGGAGGAGTCGTGTCGTGTGCGCGCCTCGCGCTTGCGGCTCGCCTCGTACAGGGCGTTCGCCTCCATCAGCTGCGCCCGCAAGTCTTCTATCTCTGATACGTAGCCCTGCGTATACCATGGGAGTATTTAGTATACTATTAAGAATTTTAATGATAATTGCTTATGTATTGCGTTTTCAATGTTATCCGTTTAGACAACGGAACCCTACAAATGGTATTCAAAACAAACAACGGTATAATATAAAACAACACGGTGACTGACCTGCACGAGTGCCGTTAACGAGCAGTCGTTTGTGTCGGGGCTGCCGTTGCCGTCCTTGGGCGCCCAGGCGGCCAGCGCGCGCTCTGCCAGCAGTTCGCTGTTGCGTGCAGACAGTTGCTCGATGGTGCCCTGCATGGCCTTCACGCGCCGCCGCAGCGACTCCACCTCGCTCGTCAGGATCGCGTTCTCCTGCACCACGTCGCTCCACCCTTCCTCGCCGTTCTCTGATATCACTCGTTTTCCCTACAATAATTGTACTATATTAACACCAATTACCGCGATTGAGTGACTAAGCGGCCGGTCCATGATGCGGATAGCATTCGTTAAGTCATGATGGAGACTTTTGAATGTCATAAAAGTTTCTAGCTTTTAAGTTGTTCACTGATACCCATCCTGCAGTAAAGTGATAAAGTGTGCTTCAGTACTTTCAGCTAGAATGTTTCCGATATCGTGCCTATAATCCAGTTATAGTATAAGTTTTACATTTCCTCCTCGGTCGGTAACGAGTTTATTATGAATTATGCGTAACTGATACGATGAACACTTACATCCAATGCTTTGTTTGCTACTTTGTGGGCTATTTATTAGAGAAAATATATTTTTTTTAATAAAAAAAATTGTAAACTTTAAATTTGTTAAATTTATAAAACTGACACTAGAGACAATCGACGATTTATTTATCATTGGTTACAAAATTTCAAATTTGTAGACCATCCGACCCTGTGTTTCCTCTTAATTCTGCGTGAACCCTTCCAATTTTAACATATTGCACAGTACGTACAATACATATATTAATAATATTTAATCGATTTGATATTTCACATAATCCTATGATACCTGTTTGTATTCGGCTAACTGTAGCTGCAGCCTCGCCACCTCTTGCCGCAGCTGGTGAATGGTCCTGGAGGTGAGGTCCTGGTTCACGACGCATCTGTTCTTGATGTTGCGCGCTCTGTTCGCGTACTTCAGCGTATTGAGGGTCTCCATGAAGTCGCGGTCGCTGGGCGACACGCACGCTATCATTACCGTGTTGCTGTTTCCTGTAAATTATGCACGTATTGAGAGGAAAGCACTTTTTAATAAGCAATACGTATTGTTATTGCCTGCTATTGTCTGTTCTACGTAGATGAGACATCTTAAGGTTATTGGTTACTGCTCGTAGCCAATGACCAACGGTAGAGGAATTATCATTGCAACATCGGTTCTGAAAGATTACCCTTACTGACGACGAGGTCCGTTTCTTATTTCACAAAAGTATAAAATATCATCTTTAATCTTTATGTATAAAGAAATAGTTCCGAATTCTTCTAGTTACATATTGTTCTTAAAGAGAAATTTGTACAAGTAGTCTAACGTAGTCCAAGGACAGTCTTAATAAAGGTTAATTTAAGGCACCTCCAAGAGAATCCTGCAACAGCCTTGTCAACTTCGAATCCCGGTAGGGCACATGCAGGACCTTGCGGGACTTGTCCCCGAGCGCCGATATCACGTTTCCCAGTGCCAGGAGCCCACAGTTTATCGAGATGCCCTCCCGAGCTCGTTCGCCGGTCGCACCTAGACAAAAACACGGTTATGGAAATAACTTATAATGAAGCGTTGAATTATAAAAGGTTGCATTGAAGTGGCCTAGAAAACTGATCCTAATTCGAAGTTGGGAGACCGGGGTGTCGTAAGAGGCTATGGGAGTCGGCCCTTCAGCTTCTTAAAGCATACATTTCTAAGTATTGGCCATATTGCGGCGGCCCACATTACAATCCTTTGCCGACAAACCAGGTAACCATAAGAAACAATAGAAGCCGTTAGGCGGAATAAGGATTAGTACGGGTTTAAATGTACTAATAATGTAAAGTTTCAATACGAATGACACAATCGTTTGGGTCACGGTTCAAAATTCACGATTTGGAGTATTAAGAATCCAGCCTTACCTGTCCTTTTCAGCCGCTCCGAGCCAGCCAGGTCAACAAAATGGAATTTTGCCGTTAGCGTCTCATACTGGTCAGGTGTTTCTCCATTTTCTTCGCGATCAACGACCTCCTGATCTGGTGCCAGCCTTCTCTGCCTTAACATCAGTGTGAAAACAGCGTGGGATCTGGACGATGATGAGTTCATGTTAGTTGCTGCCGTGGTTCGCGCGAGTGCGCCAGCGCGGAGAGCGCCTAGGGCATCTTTCACGCCGCGCACGGCACGCATCGATGCCCCCACCACTTTCACACCTCCACAGCCATCTTCTGTTATTCTTAAGGCTCCCTGTGAATACACAAGCGAAATACCCTAAATATTAAGTAATACTTTATATCTAATTTGTTAAAATACTATTCTTTATCTGGAGGACGATTAAAGACAGGCACGAGTTTGAAAATGGTCATACAGTATATGTGATAAAAAGGCAGAATTTCAATTTTATCAACATAATTCCCCTCAACCGAACACAACATTCGAGTCATTCATTTGATGTTAAGTAAGTTGACCTCAGAGCAATATTTGAGGTAGTAATGAGGTCAGTTCATTAAAATTGCACCGCAACTAGATATCGCGCACCGATGTAACGAGTATCCAGTAACGTGAGAAGCTGCCAGCTCCAACTAACCACATGGTATGCCAATGGCACGTTCCACGACCGCCGGGTGTCTAAATTAATTACACGAGGGGCTATTAGCGCGTTTTCCACTTGAAACCTGACGATCTTTATCCATCGGTTTCTATTTAATTATCCATCAGGTGGTTACGCTCGTGGCTCGCGCAGGCTCTAATCATCCACACGTTATTGTTCTTCGTCCCGAGGCCGCAGTGAAAGTGATATCGAGGAAAGTTCTCATCCGAGGTAACTGATTGTGTTTGCCTAGATATTAAGTGTAATTAATGTTTGGTAATGTATAGTCTTGTATACGACTTGTCAGTCGTTTTGAATTGTGTATTGTAACATTTTTTTTAAGTTGTTTGTGGAGTAATATACAACTTAAACAACTATAAGATAATAATTTAGATCATAAATTAGGGCGAAAAGAAGTCCTCCAGGGAATGTAATATTTTATTACCTTAGCAAAAGGATCCTTAGCCGGATCCAGCAGGTCGACTATATCCTCATTGTAGAGCTCGATGAACTGCGCCTGGACGGAGAACTCAGGAGGCAGCTGGCCCTGCGCGCGCGCTATCTCTGCCCTCTGGTCTGCGCCGGCGAACAGGTCTCGTATAGCGCGCGGGATGATGCCTCGTCGCTCCTCATCCACGTCCGTCTCGCCCTCCCAGCCGCTCCCCATCGTGTACGTCTTGCCGGAACCCGTCTGTGAATCAATTTGTTAAATTTAGAATCTATACTGGACTTTTCCAAGTTTACTTAGCTGTGGGATAAGTGTGGAATTTACTAGAGTAGTAAAAATACTGTGCATTACTCTGTCTGGGTTACGTAAGCACGTCGGTTACATTTGCTCAAAGAGTACGTGTACTAGTGGAAGCCTAATGAACCCTAACTTGAAGTTCAAATATTTCACTCAAGATGATTGTTGTGTCGAGTTCTTTTTTTTAAATAAGAAGGCATGATAATTTTGCTCACACAGTTTATATACTAAAATATGTGGCCGCTATTTTTTTGTTTTTATAATTGGAAAACAGTCCTACCTGACGGAAACGTAGTCTCCACCTAACATTTTAACATAAATTGTGACATGAAGGCAATAAAAAAATTACACTTCAACGAGCAATTAAACTCCATCAACATAATTTTGCTATTCAATGAGATAACTATATATAATTGCAAGCGCACGAGGACAATTGTCTAAAAACAACATTATTCTATAATCACCGACATCGCCGTCTACATTCCTGTTTGAGTTAAATTATTCTGCGATTACAGAGACAAATGCTACCTTACACTGTAAACAACAATATCGAGATATAAATTAAAAATAAAAACACGATTTTATAATGCAGAATATTTAGTAACTGTCCTGTTCTCCACTGAAGAGGTCCTTCATCTGGAGTCTACCCTAAGTGTAGGATTAGCTCAAGCTTATCTCAAAAACGTTTTTTTATATGAACTAAAGCAATGTGTAGAATTTCAACTCCGTACCACAAAGGCAACTAGTTCTAATTCAGCTTATAAGATTTGACCCAAACAAACATTGCAATGTGAGTACTCGTAAAAGCTTGTAAAATGTATAGATACACTACAGAGGTATCACAGTATATTAATGTAGGATAATTAATCTGTGTTCATTAGTATATTTTGTTGTCTGTTAAATATCCATACCAATTAAGATGGCGATTTGTGATGAAGGCAATAAGCGTCTTACAGATACGTTTAAGTAGCCTTAATTGGGTTGAGAAGTTGTAGGTATAAATAAGAATAAAAATGCACTTACGCACGTGTCTTAAGCACGTGAAGCCCTCTTTTTATTTACAAAGAGTCGATATTCATTTACGAGTACCTTAGCCCCATCGTAATGGAGGAGTCCTGTTGATCATTAGTTTTTACCGAGCTCTTACCGGTTGCCGTTAGGATCACCAGATGCTCTGGATTGGCCTAGAATGTGTTGTTTATAACTGTATCGTACAATAAGCCCGATTGCAGATATTAGAGAAATAATTCTCCGTGTATTAAATTCGCTAACGCGGAAATCTCGGCGGTCTAATAATTTCCTAGTGTGACGTAAAAGTCAATAAAACCTTCAAGACATCAAACCCAACATACGTAATCAAATAAATATTGTCGCTTAAAATTATTTGTAAACCCTCCTATTTTTGTCTCATTTAGCCGTTACCTCGTGGTATTGAACCTAGATCTTTTGCATGAAACATCTGGGATGCAATTTTACATACGTGTTTTAATTATCGAAATGATGTACGTAATATGACTTAATTATAACTTTGTTTCTATTGTTGCGAAGAAAAATCAAAAACCTAAGGATTTTCTACGATGTTCTCAAAGTTAAGCCTACTAACTGGCACATAGGCTAACCCCAGTATTAGGCCAGTTACGGGCTGTGGCTATTACGCAATATTATCAGGTAACGTATAAGATAAGTTAAGTCTCCGTTCCGACACGGTGGCGACACGACTTGGCGTCATCCTGTCTGCGAGAGCGCGACCGCAACGCGAATACGTCATACGTCCGCATTCATTACACCTGTCCCTTATGGTTGCCGTACCATACACAGTCAAGTTTAACGGCCTATGCGTATAAAACATAATCTTTGACTAATTGCTGGTCACTATCCATAACCACCGACAAGAGATCATATCTAATTTAGAAGCCCTAATTGCATTCCAAAAACAAATCTATCACAAATATCCCATATTTTATCCCTCCGATAATACAAAAAAATGGTTATGATTGCGAGCCTTCTCAAATCCACCAGAGATACCATAAATGAGTGAATATAATTCGTCAATAGGATTACTTCATTATTGTTTAATGACATGACGTCACATCTCTGGATAGACTTTAGCCTTATTATCAGGTTAACTAGTGGACGAACAAACAGACAAGGTAAGTGATCATAAATGGGTAAAAGCTAGTTTACCACGTATATGCTGGCAACATTTCTCCAATGCGTGGTATTCTATGTTCCAGGCACACAACTGTGGAGTTTCCACTTAATTTTATAGATAATCTCTTTCTTAGTTGACAAAAGTTGTGTATCAATACTGGTCTACGGGAACCTTTCAGTTCAATTCGTTAAGCAGAATCACTTCTGACATAAATCAGACATTGAAATCTAGTTTCAAGAGTACCTACAGTCGTATCCGACGTACACGGTGCAGGAAGTGACATGTAACGGATATGAGGAATGTCTACTAAGACTTACTAAGTCGTGTTCGAGTTAAGTAGCTACGCATCTAACTTATGAGGATTCTGTGCAACCGTGATCGGAGATTACTGTGTAATTGCAGAACAGTTAGTTTTATGGACGCGGAAGGTCCATTATGAAGTGTACTTAGTTTTAAATAGAGGCAGGAAAAAAATAATGTTGACTTTGAACTGGACAGGAATGTGTGTGGTGTCTAGGAATTTTCAATAAAACCTTCCATTCTGGCCGTGTAAAACTGTGATGTTTTATTTTTCACAGATATGCAGAGATCGTAGTTTGTGGATCATATTCGAAGGTGTATTCTGAATCCTAGCATAACACTATTCTACCTAGTATCTTTCGTTTTAAAAGAAGGCCTGAACAGAAGTATATTTTGAGTACCTGATCATTAAAAAAAAATATATGTACATATCCTACAGTATCATCAATCTGTTTTTCACTCAGTAGAAGCTGTATAGACCATTAATTATAATCAAACTTTCACGCATGCTATAATTAACAAAAACTTAATAAACACTTTATAAACAAGAAAGAGGCAGGCCATAAACATTTTTTATCAAAAGCCATTATAAAAAGAGTTAGCGTCGTGTAACTGTTATAATATCTTATACACCTACTAATATTTTCTAAAATGTTAATTAGTTATAATAAGATCTTTACTAAAATCTTTAATATAATGTGAGGAGTTTTACAGATACTTTGTTTTGGTTGATATCATGTGTTGTGAGGTCATTAGTCAATTACATTTGCGAGATGTTTGAACTTAACTCGCTGCATGACTCAAAATGAGCGCAAATTGGGTTAATAACACATTGTACCTAATCCCTTAATTGTCATATTATATCTTATTATACCTACTATATTCGTTTTTCAATAAGCAAATAAATAAATGATCGTTAAATAGCTGTTGGTTTCAACAATATTAATCTGACATCGATTTAATGAAGTAAAGCAATTTTGGATGGATTATTGAATGAGTGACTGCGAGTGGCAACATTTTTTGAGCGTTTCCATGCTTTGGAGGGCACATACGGCCTGTAACGGTTTTTATCATAAGATAACAATGGTTGAGCTATATCGGCAGCCTTAGCGTACCACTAATCTATCCTTGGCCTCCTCAGTTTTGAAAAGAGAACCGTTTCCTACAATAGGCTATTAATGGATTTAAGCCAACTTATCAAACCTTACAACTTAAATAAGCCATGTTTATCAAAAGTTACACGATAACTAACAGTCACACCATCTGTATAACGTAACAAAATCTAAGTAAAGACAGGCAAAGCTACAATACAAATTACCCGACTACATGCTATATTACGCAACTGATTACTCGTCATGCGGAACAGTGCAGATAACTTCACAAAACTTGCGCATACGATCTGATAGTATTGAACAATGGTCGCAGTGAAAGGCGCCGGCGCGGCACACGGCACTGCTACGTACATTATAGTTGAAAGAATCATTGAAGAACATTGAACCATCCAAACGTCCATTTTCCCACAGGGTGAAAGAAACGTGTCGTTGAACGTTCAACTTCAGAGACGCTCTCCCGTCTACATTTCTCTGAGACGGATTGTGTAACAGCCTTTCTTTTTATGTAACATGCGCGAAATCAGTGTTTAATGTTTCAAACGGCTGAACAGATATAGAGATGGTATTCAGGTGTATACTATTGCTTGCAATTGTAGACGCAAGAATTACTTACATCTTAGATCACATCTTATCTATCAACAAGTGTATTATGTACGTTACAGATGAGTATGTCTAAAATATCCACATAAATAAATAAATTATAATTACAACATTTAAATTACAAAGATATTTATTAATATTTACCACTCAGAAGAATTAAAATATTTAAATTGCGTAGCGACGGATTCCAATTTGGATAACCACGATTGAAAATCATCTATTACTAAGGGTTATGGAGTCATTGTTTAGAAAAAAGTGTTTGATCACGAATCAATTAAGCAAAACAACCAGTTTAAGTAGGTTCGCTCTTTGGTTTTACGAAGCAATTCTTCTGTTGTGGGTACATTGGTAGACGAAATATAGGAACAACGATATCTGATCAGTCGTTTGATCCTTTTCGCTTTGATGAAAACTAACCTTAAGTCAGAGCATCTTTTTCAAGATCGCTCAAAAACTGGTTAGTGTTTAAACTTCTTGTGAGCAGCCCTATGAATTTGCAACTCACGTGTGTGGTACAATAATGATATTCGCAAAGGCACATCAGCATGCGTTTGTTGAATAATAAAGGCCGCGCACGATCGGCGCACGACACGATATACGGTACGCAAGGACGATTTAAAATCAATTGTTTGCTCGATATAGGTATATTTATATAAAACCATATTGCGTACAAACATTGATTCGTGAGTATATAAAGATACGTCCGAAGCCAACGAATGAGTTATACTCATTTCAACTGCGTGGTAATTTAAGAGTATCCCCGATGAACACTATTGCAATATATATCACAATCAAAATTATAGTCAATGTAAGCGCGATTCTTAACCATTATGGCTGATATAATGAACATTTATATAACGGTTTAATAAAATATAGTTTTTAAGTAGCCAGTGTAATCATGCAGATGTTTTTACAAATATAAATAATTAAAATCTTTAGAAAATACAAGCAATTGTCTGTGAAAGTAATTAAAAGTAGCTTGTGTAAACAATGTATAGAAATGCGTAACAGAACAACGGATGCATTAAAAATAACTGACCTTCCCAGCTTGGTCATCCTGCAATCAAATTTAATTATCGAGGCTTTCAATTTTGCCAGTGTATGACGGCGTTTCTATATATAGGTAAGTGGTTTAAACGAACGACTGTAGGTTTACTCACGATATCATCGAAGCAAAATTTAATTAAATTTTGAGTAGGATCGTAAGGTTTGATCCTCAATTAAATTCATACTCACTGACACTTCGCCCACGGAAGAGATTGCACATATCGAAATTTAATTAAATTTCCGCATTATATTTATAGTAATGTATTTATTAAATGAGTAATAACTTATGAATTGCTACATATCAAGAAGATTTAAGAATATTATCTGATGATCTTTTTTATTAACTATTACGATTATTAAACTTGTGACAGATTAAGTTTTCGAGTAACGGAAGTGTTATTAATAGTTTTATATTATAATAATGTCATTTACAGCCACAATAGATTGTAAGAATAGACTTACGATAATAAACCAAAAAGGAATTCTAATGAAGCTAATAATCCATAGCTCACTTAGAAGTTCAGTATTTCGAATATCCCGAGATAATATATATCAGTACAATGGATAAGTAAGAACAATAAAGATATTGCTATCAGCGATAACATTGGTCTTGTTGAACGACAGCTACTGTGCTGATAAACACGAGATTATAATATGGGCAGATGCAAAATCCGATGATTATAATCTATGGAGATAAGACCTAGTTATATCCGTAGATGTTCGACGGTTTGTGGTAATAGATAGTTTTTTTTTATAAACGCTAACACACTCATACACCCGCAGTACGATTCACTGCGTCGCAGCTGGCATGGACGAC
The DNA here is from genome assembly GCA_018251375.1 of Calpodes ethlius. Lineage (NCBI taxonomy): Eukaryota > Metazoa > Arthropoda > Insecta > Lepidoptera > Hesperiidae > Calpodes > Calpodes ethlius. The sequence continues at coordinate 15,544 of DWPA01001072.1, forward strand.
AGAAATAACACGTCACTAACGCACATGACCGAGAACAAATATTTATCTGTCACACAAATACCTGCCCCGGCCAGGAACTGAACTCAGGACCCCTAGCGTCGCAAGCAGGGCCACAACCAACTAGGTTACTGAGTTACGCTATTTCGGTTGGTACTTAAACGTGTGGTGACCATGATGGGCGCACCAAGGCGAGAGGGGAATAGCCCCCCTGGATTACCTATACGGCACAGTAAGCACCTACAGTTTTCCATACAAAGTTCTGATATATTACGCTCTTACTCTTCTATTTGGCGAAAAAAAGTTGACTTGGCTTCCCTTGAGCCAGAAGCTATATGTTCCCATTGGTATTGTCACTCTGAAATGTTTTCAAGCTATGATGAATTTTTCACCTTTAGTCGTTGTCTCCTATTATTATGGTCAGAAAAGATAGGCTATATTTTTTGGACGATCATATACAGTTAGACTATCCGACATTTTACTTGGTTTGGTTACCAACTCGAGTAGTAACCTGGTTTAGCAGACGATCAATATTCGTTATTGATAACAAATGATATTAGAGAATACGAAGATAATGAAATAGAAATACCCACGTACAATTTGTGAAGTGATTTGTAAAAATATTTAGTGTCTACTATTCAGATATGTAATTTAAAAACATGTAAAAATAAACAAAAATACAAGTTGAAATTTGCTGTATTCGGCTTTTTAACTAAACATATTTAGCTTGGATATCTGTTGTACAGTAGCATTTATTATCTAGTAAAATTCACATTCCGTTTACAACACCTTAAAAAGAGCCTACGAAACAGTAATAAACAAATGACTGACAAATAATGAAGCCTATTTAAATTAACTTTGCTTTTCAGATACATATTACGAATGTAATACATGTTAGAATAACATATTTAACATATTCGTGTACCGGTCAACGTTATCAAACAGAATCTTATCACGTCGTCTACTTGATAATCAGTGGAGAGCAAATTGTTTGCGATGACGGGAACCTGATTACCGTAGAGAGCGCAGTCCGCACACTATTCGTTGCAACATTTCAGACCAATATGGTCATAATTAGTATACAATTACAGCCCTCATTAGCGTACACGACGCACGACGTTGATTTAACCGATAAGTGGCTCACTGTACGCAGTTGGCGCCTCACATCGTATCAGGAACTGTTGTACTGAAACAATCTTGTTATCATGCGTTATCTTTGCAAAACAAACTAAATGTGTTGAGAATGACTCACATTGAGGTAACACGAGTATTTGTCTATGTCATAAGGACTTTTAAGGACAATTTTGGGTTGTAAAAATGAACCTTGAGCTAGTAAAATCATGACCGAATGAGATGTTAACTAGGTGAGATATGTGCGTTGAATTCAAGGCGCTCTGAGGAATGCATAAGATGACATACATAGATAATTTACTCTAAGCAATTTTGAGCATTTATTCATCAGCGGCTAGAAAATAGAGACTAGGAGTAGTTCAGAAAAATTCTAAGGTGAAGAATAGATGCAGGAACTATATCTTCATTATTGTTACGTCTGTAATATCGGAGCGTGGCTGCGTCCACCATCTTATCATTTGCCATTTTTTGAAAATTGCTAGTCTTTATTTGATTAATATTTAAACATGACAATAAGGTTTAGACATGGCTGGCTCACTACCATCCTCATTGAAGTTCAAATTTTCATCATTCGCCAGGGAGTTACAGACATGAATGAGAGGCAATGAAACTGACCATCATGCATCATGCATTATTATAAATATCGTTATATGGCTCGTGTCTGTATTCAGTTTATGTTGTTTAGTATAAAATCTATTATAAAAACTATTATAAACATAATTACTGGCGCTTAACGACGCACAAAATAAACGTGCTATGCGTATTTTAATCAATCAAGTATGTTTACGTCGCGGTTTCCCTGTGATGTCTAAAAACGGTACTCGCGTCGATATGGAGTTTCCATCGCCCTTCGAACGATCAAAAGAGGAATTCCTTTTTTAAATTCAAACAGATAAACAAAACACCAACTTAATGACGTTCACATCCGTTCGACAGAAAAAATAAATACGATTTATAGTTTCGAGAAAAAGAAAAGTATTGTGTTGCCAGTATGCAGACTGGTCCTTCTGAATCTTTCCTGAGAGGCCCGATCTTGCTCAGCTTGCCTTTGGACAAACGAGCATAAGACCCACCTGTTGGGAAGATCTGCTAATGAAAATCGGCAACACCATTGGGATCTCCAATGCATTGTCAGCCAAAAAAGAAGAGAGTAGGAATTGAGAACTGGTTCTCAAGTTTACCTTTAAAATTTTACACGCATACATTGCTGGATTTATGGATGTTAGGATGTTAGGCGTCTATTTAGAGACCTATGCCAATGCATTGGATATTTAATCTTGTGACATATACGTATTTAAAAAAATAAGTAGGGTGTTGATATTTTTATGACAATGTGGTGATGTAGAAAAATATATTTTGATTGCTTGTCAATAGCTCGTCAATCAAAATAAGTAAAGGATTAACGTTTCCGTGTCCGTATTGTACCGAAACTCGTATTAACGACATCAACATAAATAACCATTCCAATCCTTGCGATCATTTAAGTGATAGGCGGAAAGCGATTTTAGGGGTGAATATAAAATTGTGCTTTATTTGTCAGATCACTTTACCTTCACCTTTTATCATGTTATTGTTTCTATTAATACAGTATCTCTATCCTGTATTCAATACTACTATTTTCAATATCCTATCGATTCATTATACTCTGGTTAGTATTTGTCAAAAGTTTAAGAACTGACTTGTGGTAGTTTATACAGAGATTTTGGATACATACGTTATTAAAAATACCCGTTAAGGAATTCAAATTTAATATATTTCTTATATTTTTTTTTTTACTACGGATCATCTATATTCTTTAAGAAAAAAGATACGTACTGAAAACGCCACACTAGGTATAAGTATCTGAGACGTGGAATCCATGGACAAATCACAAAGACAAGAGAACACACACTCAGACCGAAAACAAAAAATAAAACCCATCATTCAAATTTCTACCTCACTAGAAATCAAACATACTGACCTTAAAATGGCGGGCAACATTGATCGTATCTTCTTTAAAAATTTAAAGCTTACTTTTGACATAGATACAATTTTCTTCAACACCGTTGCTCAAACAAGTCACAAGGTCGATTTTGTAACTTAATCGACGTTACACGAAAGATGGGTAAGTAATACGCGAATCTCAAACGACGTGCGAACATGAAAAAATATCAATCCAGAGACAAACGGCCTTGCGAGCTTATTAGCATTATACAAGACTGAGTTATGGCGTTTTATTGCGTAGCGTAATCTGCCAAGCGCCATGACGTGATACTTATGAATATATTATCTTGCTAGTAAGTACTATGAAGAATCAGATTTAATAATAATAATAGTTAACGAATGATTAGTTGAACCACTTGATGGTATGTGCGACCTGGGGAATCAACGACGCGTTGATGGCAATAAAGAAAATGGTTACGCAGATTGTTGATTGGGTCTCTAATATTCTAACTCTAAGTTATGCTAATATTATAATTGGGAAAGTGTATTTGTTTATTCTTTTTCACAGTTTACTTTCACAGTTTACTACGAAAAAACGTCATTACAATGGAAAGATCCATTACGTTTTGAATTCTAATAATAAATTGGTGATGTTTGTAAATTTGTACAATGCTCCGATATCGCTGACAGATAACGGGTGGAGGGGGGATTGGGGTTTCCCGCTGACAAGGTGATATTGTGACCACTGACAGGTTTTTGCAATTTAAAATTAAAAAAAAAATATTGACTTCGTTCGTTCCTATGTCACAATTCGCATTTAGTATTTCAAACTCCCCAGAGGTGCAACATCAAGACCTAACCACCTACTCGGCGCTGAAGGAACTACAGGACAAAAGACGGGCAGCAACGCAGTTAATGAGGGTAGCCTCATTTTACAAAACAGGGCTTAATTAGTATTGGCATGGCACTATTCAAAACTCTTGATTGTTTTGGTATTTTTCAAACACCATAAAAAACTGCTCGTCATTTGAAGAAGCTATTCAAGGATTCAGATTCACCCTAAAAATCGGCGTATTAGCAACAAGAAAATTCAAGTCTTTAGACACTTGTCATTTGCTTGTCGCTATGAGTAATTATATTATACCGGCGCTTATTGTTCAGATTTCAATGACATGACGTCCATCACCTTCAACACCCACTAGCGTCTCATTGCTGAGGAACTAGACATTGAAATATGTTCGAGTGTTTAGTACGCACACACACAAACCGACCACATATATCTAATTATGTTGTGCATCGCTACGGCGAGTACTACAAATGTTATTTATCATGGATCGTAATCTTAAATTTATATTGTGCATAAACAGTTACTATCTATCTATCTAAACAGCCTTTAAAGGTCCCTTGCTGAGCATAGGCCTCCCCTAATTTGCGCCAATGAGACCGGTCCTGAGGCTTTTGAATCCAGCGAATACCCGCTGTCTTCTTCAGGTCACCAGTCCATCTTTATCTTACATGGACTAATGACTACTAATGCTTGTGCTGCGAAACAGTAAATGCTGATTACTACCAGTTACCTACTGTTGGTGGTCGCTAGGTTTTTTTACCACTCAGCTTAATCCTAACGGGAATCAGGACTGGTGATAGGGTTATTTACCTC
>DWPA01001073.1:0-20242 GCA_018251375.1 Calpodes ethlius
CAGCAATAAAAAGATTGTCAATTTATTTCTATCAATGGTTGCCAGGCAATGCTTTGTTGTTAAACACTACTTTAATTTAGCGAAAATATACGTCGCAATGGAAATTTCCAGAAAAAAATGATGTTTTTTCTTAATAATAATAATTAAGAACGTAATTTAAGTTAAACAATTTCCATACAATGATATTAATTTGACGGCAACCGAGGGTAGCGCGCGGCTGTGGCTCGTTGCGGTAATAACTTTATGCTGCTGGCCGTAACATAAATTAGATGCATATCGAATTGTGCGGATTTCGCGGCGCTCACATCGTGATTTATAATAATAGGTATTAGCGTCACGTAAAGGCTTATCGACAAGGATTCCATTTGCGAATTAAACACCGTATTATTGCCGTCAAATACTAAAATCGAGGTAGTTTTGAACGACTCAATAATGCCATTGAAAAAAAGTACTGCAGAAGCAATATGGTTGTACGTGGTGGCTATTGGTACCAGTATTAAAAAAAGATGGCGTCAGATTTGAATTTGGAACGACCTTCGTACGGCCGCTCCCTAAGTTATTGCATCATAATAAATATTCAGAAACATTCTTTCCTCCAAATTAACGTCCCCTGGTCGAGTGCACCTTAACCCTCGCCAGTCTGGTCTATCGAATATCGTTGTGCTTGATACCACCACTAATTACGACGGTACGTGTCGGGTATTTTCCTGGCTGTCTTATTACCACCCAGACAAACGTTTCATATGTACATGTGTGGTCGTACCAAAGTCAATATTCAATTAATAATACTTTTGTTGTTACCGATTTTAATGAAGGTGACCGTTTACCATCAGGTATCTCATAAGTATAATTGTTAACTATTCATAAAGAAGACCAAAAATCTGCATGACTTAAACTAAACCACATTTACTCTCTTATTCACAAATATTACTATGAGGTTTCACAGTGAAATAGAAAGAACGCATCGCTTGTTTGTTTTACCATCTACTTAACTCTGAGACCTTATAGTATTGTTTGTGAATACTGGGGTGAATACTGGGTAAGTACTAAGATACATAGTCGTCTTACAAACAAACAATAACTAACAGATATTCTTATTAACACCTAAAACTAACAGGACTTACTAATTAACTACAGTTCTACAGTCTTATTCGAGATTTGTCACAGATGTCTATGGGTGGCAGAGGAAAGTGACACTGTAGGCTCTTTTACTACCCTTATCATATAAAAAAGATAAAGAAAAGATATTCTAGCCCTTAATGATAACAATACATCTGTGAACGCAGACTAAACTTCGAGCCTGGACTCCGCGTTCATTCATAATAAATAAACACAAAACGCACGTAGTTGTATTAGTTAGAAGTTATCAGTAAATTTTCAGTTACGTGCTTTGAAGGGTAAGTCACGTCGTGGACCCTAATTGTTATCCTGTGTGTTACACGATCTAACGATGTTGATGACGTCACATTACGAGCTGCCAAAACATTGGTCTTAACATTGGTCTCCCGCAAAGGTGTCTCTCTCTTGGTGCCAGTTTACACTTGTTGCAAATAAAAAAAAACGCATTATATTTAACTTTAAACACATAGAATTAAGTAACTAGATAATTATAAACGAAAAAGTGTACTTAAACATTAAAATTTCGAGTTCAATGCATCTTTATTCTTTACCAACTAAATATTGAGAACTAATTCCTAGAAATTATCATCCCCTTTTTGTATAACGTATCAGTAACTACTAAGACTTCTCTGACGACGATGAATATTCCACCTGGTTATAGAATCCATTCATGTCTTCAGGCTACAAAGTTACAAACGATACCTCCAAAGTTGTTCGTAGTTACTCGCGGTCGAACGAATATCGTGCGAACCCTTATCGGCGCACTATCCAACTTCTGATTAGGCCGGCCTCATGACGACCCGGTAATCCGATCCGAATCCGATTATACACCAAGTTATAATTATTGTAAATATCTGCCCTCGGAACGTGACGTGCTTATAAATAAGGGAACGATGAACGAATATATACTATATTCTGAATATAGATTCAAACACAACTTTCCCTAATCTTGGTGATATTGTAATAAACAGAAGAATTAACGGATTTATAGCTTCATATCTGGGTACCTTTTGATGTTACACAAGTCATTCGGCATTCAATCTATTGGTCACTTCCAGAAGTAATCAGTTCCCTTTCAGAACTTTGTGCTCCGTTAGCGGGTTTTGGCTTGGGTTCCCTAACGTTACTAAATATTAAATAAAAAAAATAGGCGCTCAAGAAATTAGGGTATTAGTAAAAATCTCTTCTGATACCCATGAAACAATAAGGTATTTATTAAAAAAACACGTCTCCGAGTGTTGTACTATCCAGTTGAAACTAGCGCTGATGAAAAACCATTACGGTTTAAAAATATTTTTGTTGTACTGTTCGAGAGTCTACAGAGTACCAGTTAAGAAACCAGTCTCCTCTCAGGATGCCACTTATCATTAGGTAGGCTACCCTTATCTATCGATCATATACGACCCATTTGTCAACAAAGGACGATAGATTACTTTGTTATTAGTTATCCAATATAGGTAAAGGATATTTTTAACTATTTTTAATTTTCATGTACTCCATTAGTCAGCTACCGTTATCATCCTACAGTCCACGATAGTTTCACAACTAATTATGATATTGCAGAAGGTGGTCAAAGTTTGTATACTTTATCTAAATAAAACAGAATCACAACAGTAATTGGGTTACCACCCCGGGGGCGGGATCAGTGAATATCAGGTAACTTCACTTCGTTCCCAACACGAATAGGTTTACGTAAATATATTTCCCAACTGGTATTTAACAGCTTTAGATTTTTTTATGTTACTACATCCACCGCAGAGTTAAACTACAGCTATCGGGTATACAAAAATGGAACTTAATGAACGTTTATTATTTAAACGAGCTTTGAAAGCTTTTTTATTAAATAACTAGATGATTGAATCAGATTAACTCGCGATCATCCATTCTGAAAGCGTTTGAAAGCCATTGGTGTGGCTCACTCTACTTTTTAATGAATAAGGATAGCAGACGCGCTAGTAATACCACCATCTCCTGCTATAATAATACACCATTCACACAACCAACATGCTACATACAAATAACAGCCGATATCGAGAGCTTTACACGCGCCCTATACGTCATTCATCCAACGACTGTCCGCGCCATAAGTAGCTTACTTCAGTCGATCATTTCCGACGGACACACGCCGCCGAGGTTTGATCGGTCACCTTAATATATAACAGCGATCATTGATTCGCTTTAACCAGTAATACCCATAATCGGTTTCATTGTTGACTGTCTCATTATTCATGAAACGGATCGCTTTCTCTGCACTATCATTAATTTCCGCGCTCGCAATACGCGTTGGCTGATGATTTCGTTTCGAGTATTTTCCGTTAAATTTAAATATACTTTTATCACAGTTTTATCTACAGTGTTTAAATGGTATTGTGCTGTCAAATGTATTTTTAAACAATCGTGTTTTTTTCGGATGCGATACGAATTTGATCACTGCATTGGTGTTGTTTTAACAAGTAAAATAGGAAACCTTGTCGTGAATGAGGCTATTCAATTAATAGTATGGCAGCAACAAAATTAGAACTAACGAAAATATTTACAAAAACTAACAAGGAATTATTATATTATCAGCGTAAAAAACTTCGAAAACGTAAGAGATATAGTGGGGTTTTCTTTTATAACACAGTGAATACCTTTTCGTTCGGCAATGCGTCAGACCAGAACGTTCGTATATCATGAACTTTTAAATAATTCACTTCGTTTTATACTTTATCATTTAATACATTGAATTTATCTGAAAATGAAATCTTGATAAATAAAATTCATCAAAACAACAACCACTTTTACGTTATATTCCACCGCATTGAATATTAATAGAGTGCTGAAAAGGAAAATTATTCCGTTCTTACGTAAAATTTTGCGCGGCTTCTCCTACTCATATATATAATTTTATTTGTAAGTAATAAATGTAGGCCTAAAACGTTTAAGATGGCATAATGTCAAAAAGTAAAATGAGTCTTTAGCGAAATGCTAGAAACACGTTTCCCTAGGTGACATGACACACAAATTAGGATAATAATAGATTCGTAAAATAAGTAAAGTCTGTAGTTTGAGCGCACGATGCATCAAGAATACGCATCTCATTGCGGGCGTATCCGTGGCCGCGCGTACATGTGTGCATGTGTGTTTATGGGGTGGGAAGAGCCCTGAAGCCCGGCCGATAAACTGATTACTGAAGGGCTTTTTTAATGACACTATTATTCAACTTCGACACACGAAAAGTTCACACATGTGTGTGTGTGTACACATGAGACATTGTACACCGACGCGTGCGTATCACCATCACTGCACTCTGCCTCATTATTCACGGCAACGACCGGTTTCTCTGAGATACCATTAATTTAACTGAAGTTATTCGAGAGCTTTACATACGCAATCATTATATATTTTATTGGGGTTCCGAAATTAATTGAAAAATTAAAATTTTAATGCCTCATCGCACACGTTAGCGACACTTACATAATACAAGTCCTATGTAGGTATGTTATTGTATTACTGTTTTATTTTGTAGAACACAATATTTCTTCAGAAGATATACGACTAGAATCATTGATTCTTTCATATTGTGTAATTTCTGACCACATCAAAAGGACATGGATACAATTTTTAATACAATTAAATAATTTGGACAAAAATGTAATAAACCAAAACATAAGCATTTTTGTCTTTATTTTACAGAAATTACAGTAAGTATACTTAAGGATATTGATAAATTATGATAACAATAAACAATAAAAGTATTTAATCATCATCAAGATCATTGTTTTAAGCATAGATTGTGTACATTAAACTATAATACAGGTACTCACGATACCTGTACGAATATATCTGACAGTCCAGCCATTATTATAAATGCAAAGAACGGGTATATCTCAAGTTTCCTTATCCTGATAAAATTAACTTCCTTTTGTGTTAAAACAATTCAGATTATCTTTTGGAGCAAAATATTATACAACACAAACATTACCGAAAATCACCTCATTCTTCTAAAACTATCTCCTTGAAAGTATTCACGAAAGTTAACGGAGCGTTAACTTTTGAAAGTCGACAATATTTATCCTTTTAACCGCAATACACCCCGGCAAGACAAAACAAACGACAAAAAGTTATAAACTTCAGCAACAGAGACGCTTTGTCTCCCGAACGGAGATAATACAAGCACGAAACAAGACCGCAACACAATTAACCTCTTAAATTTTCTTGTTGCCACGCCCGAACCGCGCACGGTGTGAGGTGTGGTCACAGCGTCTGCGATTAAATCTTTGCAGGCCTATTGTGGCGGGGGAGTTTAAATAAACAGGACAATCGTATTTATGGTAGCCACCGAAACTCACCCATGTCGAGAAACATTCGCTATTTGGTGTCGTTAATTTGAGACTAATGAAGGGAAAATTTCTCACTTCTAAGGATTGAAATTAAATACTTAAGTTTTAGATGTAACATTTTTACAATTGAAATGCTAATAATGTTCTTTTTTTCAAATGTGTAACAGCCATTTTGCTTCTTCAAACTTTATCGGGGTTCTACAAGTTATTATTCTTATAAAGCATCATTCTACTAACTCCATAAAAATAAACCCCCTGAAACCATCGACTCATAATCCACCAGTAACGTAAATAAATGCAAACGTAAGACGTTATCGATCAGGCAGAAAGCGGCGATCCATTTCTTGATTGACTTTCTAAAACTGTAGCTAAAACACTCACAAGCTACCAAAAGCTCTTTCTAAAATAGTTCGTAAAATGATTTATACATATATCGGTGATACTTTGAGAGAGAGTTATATACGGGCTGACTAAATCCTCATCATCAACACGTCAATGAATCCGTGGACGATGGTCATCACTTACCACCAGTACTTAATTACTACAGTGGTTCATCTGTCAATTTATTACAAAAGAAACATGAAATAAACGTTTTTAATGGGTGGTTACCATTATCCTTGTCGGCAGTTTCATGTGAATACACGATAACAAAGTTTTGAATTGATGAATCATATATAGATATTTCTGTAATATAAATCTCTCACATTATGTCTGCATATATATGTCTGAATATATACCTACATGTGTGTGTGTGGTTGATTATTCATATAAAAATGTAACTAAAGTCACATAAAACATTTTTCTACTCTTCTATGCGCCATTTCAGCACGCCATAACTATAAAGTTAGGAATATAGACGAAGCATAAAATAATATTTTAGTATAGAATGTGAGTTATAGGAATATGAAGTCATATATAGGCAGGTGTTTTTCTATAAACTTTATTTTTAAGTGATTTTGTTTATCTAGATATAATTGTTAGATTGTTAGCTTATTAGCTAATAAGTATGTCTGTTATGTCAGTTCTGTATGGTTCATACGAGGGATTTTTTAAATAATGAATAGTTTTTTTTTTCAGTATAAAAACGTGTGTTTATGTTTTTAAAGTAATATCGTAGTGTATCTATAATTGCATGCCACTCACTATTTACATACAGTTATTGTTCATTACAAAATTATCACCTTCCGAGTCGACAAGCAATAATAATTAAGTAAAACAACTTACTATACCGCACGCAATATATTTCCCGTCGAAAATTACTTGGCCTCGTGTAAATTGGCTTAAAATTAAGAGCATCGCTCATTCCGAGCGATGGAACCGGTTACCAAGCCGTGGCCCTAATTCCCCTCAAATATATGCAAAGGAGTTAAGTGTGGCGGCCACAGTTGAAATATGACATAATTATCGCGATTTAGTCGTCAATTACCATGGTGAACGTAAATCGGGTCTCAGGCGCCGCGATAATAATTCGCACTCATTTACAACAGAAATTGTCATGTTATTTTGGTGGGGGATCGTTAGTCGCAATTTAGTGGGTCCTTGTTATCTGGCGACGTCGTCCGAGGGTGGTTTTAATGCTTATTTATTGAAAGGCTTCTGTCTTTGCGGCCAGTGGAGTTATTGTCGGGATCATTGTGTCAGCGCTCGCCTGCTTTATGTGCTCCGGGGTCGTTACGATACGAACGGACTCCGTTTGCAGCTGAAAGACACCGCAGACGATTTCCTTGTTTTTATCCTTTCGAACGAAAATCTGAGCTCACAATGTTCCGGGTGAGATTTGAATGGGAAAAAGGGCAAAGTCCAATGAAGTGCTTCTAGCGAATGGGTTTTCAAGAAGACATAGCCACTTGGGTCAAGTCAAAAAAAAAAATAATTGCGCAACTTCAATAGTTGCCTACTATAAAATACCCGTAATATACAATTAATTGAAGGTAAGCATTTCTATGATTCACAGGGTTCGATAAACAGGTTGATGGATTAGTAATTCTTCAAGACATCAAGTCTTCGTAACTTTTACACATTTATGGTGGTAATCATGTCTTTCCATAAAAGTATATTTGCATGATTTGGCATATCCTGAGAGCGCTACTTATGATTTATAGAAAATGTCCAAATAGTGTCCACTGATTTGAACGAGATCTTAATATCAATTAAGTTTCAAAACTTCTAACCAAAGATATATCGTATACATTTCTTACCATATTAATTAATGCGTAATGAACATTCGATGTCACACGTTTTTGCGCAAAGATTTATGAAAAAAGTAAGTGTATGGAGTATTTGTACAGAATATATTATTAAGACAACGGTTCAATAACCCGCATAGGTTATACACGTGTGTCAAGGCTAATCTGAGTATACAATAATAAATGTGAACTTAATGAATTTCTTCAAAGACCTCAAGCTCTAAAAGCATCAACATTGAATGTAAATTTCGTGAAAATACTTCAATAATGCTTTCAAAGGGGCTTTGAAGCGTTCATAGCCTAAAGGTTCGCGTCGATTGTAGGTATCTGTAAATTGAGCCAATGCAGGACGCGATCTGGAATTTAAATGGATGACCGGTAGTCGCAAAAATTCATGAGAGCGTCTGTTCTTACACGGGAATGTCAAACGGTTGGTGCAAAGCCTTGCCGTAGAACCACTTCAAACAATAAGCAAAATAGTTTGCCCGTTTTCGGAGATTTACAATTTCATTACCGATAACTGGTTAATTGCTAGGTAACAGTTCAGTATTTCAAAATGTCTCCTGAAATAGTTTTATATATATAATACACTTTATTATAATACGGTGTACAAAACAATATATAGTTTCAAAAAAGTATCACGTACTATTTGGGAAAATTTATTGGAAAGCAATAGGCACATTTCATAGTAGGTATTTGATAACGTACATTTTCACATAGATAGTATGTTTTATTTGAACTATTATTGATTAGTCCGAATGAATAGTTTTTCGCTGCAGTTTAAAAACCTTGTATCTTGTATGTTACAATTATATACAATCGATCGTTACAACGTTATCACAACGACTTGAATGTAAGACCGGGTGAATTGAATTTAATATGGTCCGCTTTTTAATGGTAATATCCGACAAATAACAGAAGGGCCATCCGGTGATACATGTTTAAATGTAATAGATTCTGTTAAATTGTATGTCTTGATTAGAATTCCGGTATGAATTCCCGTAGTCGTATACGTAAAAAGGCCGTAGAGCAATGTTCTACGATCCGTAGCACTTCTGTAGACATTCGTAGCACCGAAAGAAGTCATCGTAGCATTGTAGTGCACACCGTAGCGCCTAGTTAATGTAGGAGGATATAAAGTTACTTCTGGTATTGTTATTACTATGGTAAACGGAGCTTCATTTGACGTCTATTTGACATGTAAAATTAAATAGTATCAAAGGCTGAGTTTATAGATAACGATAATTCTAATAATTATGAACCTGGTTAGTTTACCGTATATGATGAGTGAAATGGTTAACAGTGCTACCGGCTATTCGTGGAATTTAAATTAAACTGTTTGTATTATACATTTAAAATCAAGGATGGCACCATTTTGTCAAAATTACAATGTTTTTCAAAATAAAACTTTGATTAATTGATCCATTGAGCCAAAACACCGCTAACTTGCAATTCTCATCGAAGTCGTTAAAGCGGTATTTTGAGAAAAGGAAGCGGTGGACCCAAATTATTACCCAGTTATACCGTCATTATCACACCGAAGGTTGTAATATCGGCAATAATAAGAGACGTTGATTTTTATTCAAATTACTACGAAATTTTCATAACATTTCAACGGTGACATGCTACGTTAACAACTTCGAAATTAACATTCCTTTTCTTAAAAAAAAATTAATAATCCCGTATAAAACACCTTAATTTTTAGTGACATTGTCGTTTTATTATTATTATTATAATTAAAAACTGACCTTCAAAGACGGTAAGCGTAGCGATAGCGTTAACGGCATCGCCTACTCCGTTCTCGGCCATACATTCGTACGTGGCGTCGTCACGTTGGGCCCGCACCGGCTCGATGCGCAAGACCGCGCCGTTGGCCCCAGGACCGGCGGCTGAGTCCATACCGGATACCTGATACCGAGACTGCATGCCTGAAACAAGTATAAACGTTATATAACAGTACTAATTCTGTTTCCATCATTTCGATCGTAAATATAGTCACTGTTAGCAGGTGTCCTACAGTTGGCAATTTACTAGTAGCAGGTGTCAATCTCTGTCTGGAAACCTAAGAGATTCGATTTCCAACTAGAAAACATATTTATATGATGAATGCATGTCTGATAACGTGTTTGGTTGGTTTTTTATGCGGCAAATTAATTCTGGGTGTACAAGAATTCCGATAGAGAACGGTGATGTACCTTTCCTGGTCAGAAATATATAACTGATGTCACAGTGTTAATGTTTATTGGCAATGGTGACAAAGAATGACACGCGTTTAGACCTGTACAATCTGGTATCACAACAACATCGATTGGATTAGGATTTTATGGACTAACGAGCCGCTTAATTTTTTTTAAAATAGCAACATCCTTAAATAGTGCTTAACAGCATAATATAAAAAAATTAGGCCAAATTTTCATCGGATGCAGCTGGAATATAATATTGCAACTCAATTTTAGATCCTATTATTACGTTACATGTGGCTGTGGACAAAAAGTTCCAAATAAACCTTCACACTAGAACCTTTAAACCTCAGTACTTTAATACAGATCGTCTCCACTCAATGCTTAATGTTTTCCTAAGACATTCCCGACCCAGCCACTAGAGACATCTGAAATTATTATGATGTAATAACAGAGTTATTATGAAATAGACCTCTTCTAAATGTCTTATTTCTATAAAATACGAAACGCGGCAAAGGTTTTTCAATCAGCTTTACCCGGAATTTATGTTTATTGGAAATCTTATAACGCCGCGAAGCGTCCGAGATCTTTTGTAACGTCCTGCACTTTGCATTTTCCGACTTGAGATTGCTGAACAAAAACTGCCACGGCTTTAACTCAGAGCAATATAAACCTTAACGGTATGGGATTAGGTTTAAATTGTTTTGCGGGATTGAACCTTCTTGCGGTAAGAGCGTGGCTGCTAGTCAGTGCAGGATGACATAGCTAAATCACCACTCGTGATAAGTGCCAGGGAAACGTATTTCACAACAAGTGAGAATAATCGCTGTCTCCTCTAAACCAAGGCTTTAAAAGGATAATGATTTTGCTCTGCTTAGTTTCATAGGTGCTTTGCTGTAACATCTGGTTTTGTTGGAAGTATAATAGATATTCTATTGGAAAATATTCCTTTTTATATCGACATCCTTCCATTTGTGACAGACTTCAACTTTAGCGACCTGGAGTACACTTAGTAGGTCTAACCGAGTTAGTCTCAATAATTTTCCATAAAATCGAACAAGGAGGTCAATAACCTTCTGACGGCCTACCTTGGAACTATTTTAATGATTAAATGTTTTCTCATAATTTACTAGAATAATAAAAAGTTCATCTCCTTTGTAAAAATGAAACACAATAAAACACAATTTCAAGGATCATGACCCTAGCTAGGGTTGACAATTACTTTCTATCCATTGATTTAGCATTCGAGTAAATGTATTTAGTTGTTATAATTGAAATGAATAATTAATTAAATATTATTCTTTAAGTACTTGTAATAATTACATTATTCGTATTACGTAACGGACATTGTATTTTTTATCTTTATAGATCTTCCATTACATCAGATAACAAAAAAAAAATTGCCGAGTTTTTCAGCTGAGTGGTAAAAAAACATCTTTGGTGTTTCATTATTATAGATATTATTGTTACCAAGGAGTGATTCACTGTTGTTACAAATTCCTAATTACACTACGTGACAATTACATTGCTAAGTTAAAATAAAATTTAAAAATAAATTTAACTCAAGTTTTTTTTTATTTTATGGTCAAAAAATATATGTGGTTAAAAAAGTAATTACATGATATCCATCTAACAAGGTAATCACAAGTTATAAAATTCATCAAACGCATCAAGGATTAAATAAATAAATTGACGTATTTAACTTTATACCTTAACAGTAAAAACAAAGTCTAGCAACTAAATTCTCACGGTTGACAACCCTGTGATTTATCTAGCAGTAAAATATATTAGTGTACTTGCTTCGTCCTCTTGGTCAGAATACATTTGCCGCTACATAATATGTTAAATAAAATAGAGGTACATTTGTTAAACCTCACCGTGAAGAGCATTGCACCAACATATTACCTATGTGCCGGGTACAAACCATACTGAACGAATACTTAAAACAACACATTGAGGGACTATTCAGATGTGCGACAAAGGCACGACAAAATGTCGCACGACACGGGAATCAAACTCGCAGTGAAAATATTCATGTTTCGTTATTGATAAGATAAATTTGTAGTGTCGCTGTCGCTCGTCTGAATATAGCTAAGCAATTCTGGAACTACATCTTATCTAATTTGGAGATCAATAGTAAACACTTTAACATATTTTGATTGGAGGCAATTGAAAGTCAACAATATCCGTTAGTTCATTCGACGATACGTCAACGTCATCTTATCTATCTATTGTGTACACGCTCAATCATCCATGTGTGCGTGCATGTGGCGTAGAGCTTAAATTGTTGCCACAACACAAATATTATAAATATCAAATAATATTTTTGAATTGTAGTGTAGCAGCAACACATGAGCAATAAGGCTGTATCGTTTCTCAATAAAGAAACAGCCATTAGTACCTACATAATATATAACAGTGATAAAGGGGTTTTCCATGCAAGCCGTCAGAGATTCCTTAAGTATCACTGACCTCTATGGATTGTTCTGTTGTGACTTGGTTATAAATGATCAACGCCAACTGAGGGAGAGACGGCGAAGAGACAATTTTAACAACAATCTAACTTCAATCTTAAGTGCTTCCACATACGATAGTAATTGGAAAAAAGAAATTAAAACAATTGAGTGAGATCGTCGCTTGGCGTCGTGATGGAAATTTTGTTTCAAGGTGCGACTTTTGTCGCACGCCGGTTGATGGACGTTGCAATTATTAAACTGCTCTTCGCCGCCACGCCGTTAGCCGGTGCTGACCCTTATTCAGATCGTTTATAAGACTTCTCATTCATGTATACAGTCATAAATAATAAGTTATAACTCGGTACGTTGTAAAAAAACTAAGTCTTGCAACTCTTGGAGCTTATAAAAGTTCATGTTACAAGAACTACTTTAATATGTTATTTCGCAGCAAGCGCGTAATACTCGGGAGGTTACACGATATATCTAGTACACTTGTTCGTTAACTTGGCGAGATACCTGCCTGGAAGAGTTAAGCGAACTGTACCTACCTGCGTCTACAACTTCGAATGTTCAATAATACATTGCAATGTGCATATGACTGTTTTGATAGTACTTACCACGAACTACACAGTGGTCATTACTATTTGATAATCGCTTTGTATAACTTATTTGTATGTGGTTCGTGATCCTTATGTTTGACAAACGAGAGAATGTAGGAGTTATAGAGTTGTTTTGTGAGTAGTAGTGTGAGTTGTTGCTATGATCTCTTATTGTCAGTGAAGAAAAGACCGTATAAAGTATTATGCACTTATTAGGGTAATGTTCATATTACATTTGTTATGCGGCCCTATATCTAAAAATGCTTGGTACATTAATTATGAAGGGTGTCAAACTTTGCCAAATATAATATAAGTATTTGTAATAGTAAAAATTAAATCAATATTAAAACTTGGCTGTAAAAACTGTGAAGTAAACAAAATCAAACAGAGTCATAATAGACATTTGAATTGCTTATAAATAAATAATTCGGCAGAACCGTGTGAGAAGTTACTTAATAATGTAGCTGTGTGTGGTAAACGTTTTGTTCCCTATAGTCTGAGAACGCGTACTATAAATTAATGATTTATTTGTTCAACGTACATATAATGTTACTACATAAATTCTCCGCTATAACTACACTATCAAAACTGAATCTAACATTAAACCGAATTCCTTTCACCCCACATTTACTCACCGAATCGTATCAAAACACGACGGATTAATCTTGAAAACAATAAAAATCGGACATTGATTGTTAACCGCGAACCGGACGAAATAAAACGGTCGACCCGACTTTTTACGGTCAAATACGCGACACTCACCGCCCGCGCCGCGACGCCGACGATAAATCCCGTTTTCCTATTTTCACTTTAGTGTTGGCGGGTGTCTTCGCGCCGTTCGCTGTTTTCCGATCCAACGGGCCGATGTGACGGATGGCTCCAACGACAGCCGGACAAATCGAGAATAAACTTTGATAAAGCAGATGGAATATCAAATGAGATACGTAGGTGTGATAGCCATCATTATTCTTTTATGGTCGGTCTATGGTGACGTATAGGATTACATTTATCATGGGGGAATCGTGGAACTACTTGCTTTATTTCGATTCAGATGGTTTTTGTACGTACGATTTATTTGGAAGTTACTGAGAAACCAATACTTGTTGTAAATATGTACGACTAAACTGCCACTAATGCTCGGAGTAAACTGTTGAGAAACAAGTCGATTTTAATTTGTTTATTTTTTTGGTAACCTATGAACAATATATACAAAAAGCTTTGGTTATATTCACCTCGGAGAAGTATACATATAATTTTCATTGCGACTATTTATTTATTCACAAATGCCTATAACTGTCTTTACAAGTTTAAACACAACGCGACAGGACATACATAAATAAGGTTAAATAACAACTTCAAGGAACTTAACATAATAAAAACAATATCACTTTTATAAACTCAATCAAGTGGCATGAAAAAATGACAAGCCTATTTTGAGCCAGGTTTAAGGTTAGTCCCTTGGTAGTTACCCTAGTCAGCGGTGTCTTTGACAGAATATTGGTCATACACGTTGGTCTGTATATTGGTCGGCTTGTAGGGATGAATGCCAGCGTCTCCCTATGTAGCGCTCAATAATTTCAAACTCATATGATTTGCTCGTAAACGTACAATACGTAAAGATACGTATAATATATTATAATATATCCTTATTGAGCGGATTGTAATGGAAGATTCAAGAGTGGTGAAGAAATTCTTGATATTTCCCGTGTAGTGCCTTTGTTTTTGTACCTTGTGAACACAATAGATCAAAAATTCTTGACACAAAACAATGCGCATATTTAACAGCAATATATTATGTATCATAATACCATAATAGGAGTGATTATAAAAATGTTAAAATTACTTTTAGTGACGTTACTCTTCTACCTAAGGTAAATAAATGCTTTATCTTATACAGGATTTCAATAATTCTACCTATCTTTTATCTTCAAGTTAGTTGCCTTTCAACTTCTAACTGTCGAAATGTCGTAGTGTTTTCTATTATTCTATATACTTATTTATCCCGAGGTTATATATTGATAAATGACTGAAAACTAAAGTAAGATACTTCCATTTCATTGAACTTCCAAAAAACAAATGCTTCGACGTTTTTCAGACAAAATAAAAACTTAAGTTAGACCTCAGTGTGATAGTATTCCTTATGGAGGGCCATGAATGGCTTTATAGTGGGGCGTTGGTCATCGTTCTATACGTTTTTTCGGCTCATTGGTCTCGGGTTATGGCCGTCATTACCGGCTCCGCGTATTTACGGCCCTACAATATCGTTTTTACATTTCAATCACGGACGAAATCCATGACGTAGGGTCTGTTTTATCTCACACACGGTCGTATCGGAAACTCGTATACGGATCAATGGAAAACGTACTCATGACATGTCGCTCTAGCTGGATATTCGTTAATTAAATTAATAGTTTGTACAAAATGCAAATAGTGCAGCGGTTGGTGTGAGTCGACGCTATTCGACAAGTTCGAGCGAGAAAGAACGGAGTCTGAAGTTGAGTGAGTGATCGGTATTGGAAAAAGTTAGTGTACTTCCATGCTAAAAGATATTTCGGCAGTTATAATAGTTAATCAATAGTGGATTTCTTTTACTTTAAAGCCTTAAAGCTGAATAAGGACTTTCGAAGTATAATGAAGAAAGCCTTCGTCCAACTGCACTGGAGGAATATGTGGAGAGGGCTTGTATGTATTGAGCAATAATTTGTACTTTAAATATGTATGATCAACAAGGTTCTTTTTCTGCTTGAGATGTTTTCTTTCCATTAGAAATGTATGAGGTACCTAAACTACCGATGTTCACCAATAGGACTGAATGACAACGTAAAACAATTGAAAATCAATCAATACCATTGAATTTGTATTAGAAACGGATGCTATGTTTAAAGTTTATGTTGATAGTCCAAATTATGAAACACAATTGTGAATATAGAATAAGTTTTACAGTAAAATAATAATTAGGTGGCTATTTATTGGTTAAGATATTTAATTACAGGAATATTTTCATAAAAATAATGAGCAAGAAATACTGCTATCCGTGGTCATGGTCTCCAGGACTCGTACTGCTATCGCAGCAAATTTATTTAATGTAAGTACATGAGTACAGGTCTAAACTAGGGTGTTTTGATGTGAAAAGTTCTAGTAGGTTATTAGAAGTTAATTATATCGATTCCCATAAAGTTACCCGTAGAAATCATTCGTCATTATGTTATTATAATAATAAAAGAAAAATAGTAATTACAGCTGGTACTGATACAGAGAACGGTTATTAAAATATATTAATTACCGACATGTAATTAATGGTAATTAGAATTTCCACCGTTCCAATAATTACGACGGTCCAATTAACATTAATTCTAACGTACAATAACCGTGGCGCTCTGCTTTAGGCACGCATTGAATTTCACTTTTGTTTATCGACAACATCGCAGTTGGTTGTTAGCAGAAGCAAAACGAAGCAAATGTACACAATAGTATCAGTGACGACGATATGAATAATTATTGTTTG
Source organism: Calpodes ethlius (assembly GCA_018251375.1). Classification (NCBI taxonomy): domain Eukaryota; kingdom Metazoa; phylum Arthropoda; class Insecta; order Lepidoptera; family Hesperiidae; genus Calpodes; species Calpodes ethlius. The sequence continues at coordinate 16,368 of DWPA01001073.1, forward strand.
CAAAAAATTGCGAATCTTTAGTTATAGTTGGTGTAATTAGGTTGTGAAGAGATCCGTACATCTTTGAATCCAACATCAGAAATATAACCTGCATTTCTATCTTTCAATAAAATATTGTAGAGTGGCATTACTATTACGAACCACCATCCAAAGAATCCTAAGTTTGATTCCAGAAAGACAAAGAATTGAATAATGAGTTAAAATTTTTATTCTTGGTCCAGATATGTTCTTCTAAGTTATGAGTTGCTGATGCTTCTGCTGTTGCTGCGTTTGATGACGACAATCAAAGAATATTGAAGATACTCACTAGAGACGCGTTTTCCGTTCTTCCGCCACTGGATATTCGGCACCGGGTCGCCGCGCGCCGCGCAATAGAAAGCGGCGATACCGTTCGCGCGCACTTGCAGGTTGCGAGGTCGGATGGTGATCTCAGGCGGATCTGTGGAAAAAACACCTTGCTCAATACCGTATAGGGTTGGGTTTGCTTTACTAATCCAAAACTCAGTTACGACACTTCACACTTGTTATAAATATAGCATAAAAATATAACATATTTATGTTTACTGTCTGTAGCGCCTTATTGAATTTATTACTTTTGTTATTAAACATATTTAATTATTAAATAATTTATCGATAGTTTCAGTTACTAATATCTAATCTAGTCAGATATAAAACATTAGCTGTGACTAACAAAGACTTACAAAGTCATATCCCGCAGCAGGACTGTATCGCGGGCGGGATATACTATAAACACAGGACATCATTAAAACTCACGAGACCCCAGAACAAACACTTACCTGACACACAAATACCTGACTCGAACGGATATCGAACCGAGGATCACTCGCTTCGCAGTCAGGGTCACTACAAACTCGACTACGGGTTCATTGATAGCTCAATAAGTCAACTTTTTGACACAGACATTAATACCCGGACGAGTAGCCAATCCAATTTTCTACTGCGGTTGTAAAGTGAGGGTATCTGGAACCTCTAATGACATCATCCCGGCCACAAGTGGACCAATAATATTAACGAGCGGACCCCAAGAGGTTGCGGATTTAATTTGCTGCCCGAAATGTTGCGTTCCACGAAGTAAAAGGAGATTGAAAGCAGCACGTGGGAATAACTGTCCCATTTCTGATGATTACTGCAAACTTGAGGTTCAAAATACCTTTTGACAGATATTGCACTGTGTCTAAAATACGTTGTTTTTTGGAGAAACTAGATTATAGATTCATATTAGTTTGTGTAGTTTAGATTACGTTGAATAAATCGAATTTATATAAAACCATCAAAGGACTGATTAAATTTTTGTAACAGATATATCAATGTTGTCTACAATAAGAAGTTTTTTATAATTATTTGACATAAAATATAAGTATATAATTAAAGTTTTTCTGAAGGTGATTTGCAAGCTTAAAACAGGATAAATTTTCTTAAAAAAGCTTTCAATCCTAAATTTCCTAAGTATCCTAAATTTTGTCAGTTTTGAAGGATTCTTCAAATTGTTAGTTATTGAATAAAATGGTTGCTCAAACTCAAGTAATAACATTAACTTGTCAATAGATAAACATGTAAGACTATTCAATACAAATATGTACGCCCACCAGGTGACTTCGGTTATCACATTAGTTTGAATAAGCTATTCAGGACGTGGGTTATTTATTTTTAACACGTTGGCTGAATACGTAGCATACTATGCACTCTGGTCGCTGTTGATAGAACGAACAAAATTGTCACCAGAATTGCGGTATATGCATTTTCATTCACGATGGGATTATGGATATATCTTGTGGAAAAATGTCCACAAAGGCACCGAACCGAACAATTATGACCGCGAAACATTGAACAGACGTAAATATCCAGCGGTTGGAGAAAATCCGGACAACAAACGAACCGGAACAAAAATTCTGAGGGGACTCCGCAGAACAGGGGACTGCCGCCGCGGGAAACGTTTGATTTCTGAACGAGAAAATGAAATCCCATTTAGCTCTCTACATACATCGGCCGGCGTCCCCTGGGAGAGCGCGCGATCGATGTCACATTAATAAACGAATACGAGTAACGTATTTTCGGAGGCTGTCACAAAGGAGTTAAAATATTCATGGACGGACACCGCAGCGGTCGCGGTGAGATTAGAGATCAGCAAAAAGGTGGATCAGCTTTGACCGCGCCCCATAAAAAAATAACTGGAAAAGCTGCAACAATTCATATTGAATAGAGCACCGTTCTAAAATATGGATTTTGCGAAACGCGAGGGAAATTTTTACTCTCTAAAAATATGCAAAATTATGTATTGAAGTTTTTGAAATGGTGCAATAACTTAATTGCAAATATTTGAGAAACAAATGAGCAATCAATCACTAAAGAGAAGGCCTGGTTTTGCTCAGGGCTAAGAATTTCTGTTATATAACATAACAATATTAAGCAAAAATTCTACATAAGTGTCTCATCGGAATATACACATTAAAACCTGAATTATAATACTAAAATACATTATCTTACTTATTTAGGGAAACAATTTGAATACATGAAGTATAATATCCTGAAATAACAGCCAAGTAATTGGTATTTTAAGAGACTATCAACATACCTTTTTTATAAATCCATATTTTTTTCGCTATCATAATTTCGAAAAATATCAGAAAGAAGTCGCTTTATATGTAGATCGTAAAGTTTGTTCATTACATTGGTGAAATCTATTAATGTATACTAGGTACCAGAGATTATGATGATGGAAACGTCTTCAGCAGTCAATTATAGCCCTTTAAGCTAATTTTATACCAAATCCAACATAATTTAATCGTATCGTATTTTATTAGCATTTCCGCAAAATGTTTTTGTTACGGAGATAAAGAAAAGGGATAAAATTACAAAATATACATTTTACTTCACTTTTATCACTGACCTCTGTCTTAGCTTTCCAAGTGCGCTACGACTGCAACACGAGCTGCCATTAATTTTAAATATTACTCCATCTCCAATAATAAACCAGGAGGATACGAGTATTTTCTATGGATAGGTAATAAACTATACACTGTAGTGTATAGAGCTCCGATGTTATTAGTTCCGCCGCTGACCGCAAATAAAAATGCTATTTACATCCATCGGCCACGCCATTCCCATCTAATGACCGCACTCGACGTTCAATTACATTATCAACGATGGAGATCTTTCTATGAATACTGGAAACGAACGCGATTTGATGTACTTCAATTGTGGAAATCCCTGAATTTGCACCATCCAAGGCTTCATAAATATATCTGACCGTACTTAGAATACTGACCTCCAATCCTATGTCGGTAGACTTGGGCTTTGCATAAGATATTACGGATGTTATGTTATCATTAAATAATTTATACTATTATTGGTATTAATCTTTCAGTGTAGTCTGCTTGTCTACCTGCCATCCTCTTGCAAGAGTCACCTTCCAAATAGCTCATCGTATTCTGGGTGGGGATTAGAAGGCAAATTCTTTTTTTTTCTTGTCTATGGTGTTACTGATTTTCAGGAGCTACATTGAACATTTTCCATCATTTAAGGTGGATCGTTTCATTGTGTGCCTGCTATGTATTTATATAAAAAATGTTTAGTAAAAGTGATTAAAAGATATAATAAAATCCGAATGGCATTCGTGCACGTCGGTATCAATTTTGTATTGTCAGTTACTAGTTAAAACAACCTTCTAATTCAACTTTGAATTTTTTTTTTGCATTTTCGATTGGAGCGAAAAGGAGCCTATGATTATCAGATGCCTATCATTATTTGTTCACTAACACAGCGTTGTTGATGCGTTTGGCATATTGATCACTTACTACAAAGTAGCCCGTAGAGTGAAGAAAAATAAATAAAAAAGGATCTGAACTTATACGATC